>JAAAWM010009680.1:0-26615 GCA_036873465.1 Thinopyrum obtusiflorum
GATCCTTGGGCTGGAATACGGGGCGTTCCGGTTTACTCTGAGCCGGGGTGCCGCAAATGTTGGTATCAGAGCAGGTATGGCTATAGGACACCCTAGACCGCGCGAGCATTAGTAACTGGTAGAATAGAGTCCTAGGCTCTAGACGCGAGCATTAGTAACCGGTAGTATAGGACCCAGTTGGTTTGCTGCACTTGTTTGTTGCATTTGTTTTGTGCATAGCATGCATATAGACTAGATATTTGTCACTAACGATGGATCTGGTGAGTGTAGGTGGCATCGGTTTCGATCCACTGCCTGCACCCTCCAATCTGCATATTTGTTCCTTGGTGTGGTGTCATCTTCGTCTCAGCGGAGTGATGCCAAGGTGCTTGGTGATGTCGATCCCTTGTAGGATTGATGCACCGGTACCGTACCAATATATTCTCATCAGTCACCCTATCGTTTCGGTGATAGACAAGTTCTAACCCGGATCATGCCATTCCACTAGCCGCTTCGGCAACCCTTACTGATCCTTGTTATCAGAAAAGGGCAATGCCTGCAAGCCTCTCTCTCCACCACTATCTCATTCCGCCACCCATTCTTTGGACGTGTACGGTTTTATTCCATACGCTTGATGACGATGTGGTCGTGACTTCGTGTTCCGACCCCCGATCACCAAGTTCGTCCTCGCCACCTGTTCCATCCGTGTTAAGTCTGTATTTGGTGTAGCCTTGTTTACACCAACTTTCTTCCACACAATTGATTCACTTTCGTGCACATCGCCACAGCATGTTAGACCGTAATACCGGAGTTCTTGCGCGATTTGTGTGTTTGAGTAGGAATGCATATTATTGCTGTGAATAGCTGTAGAATGTGATATTGCTGCTTGTGTGTGTGATCTTGCTGCTTTGTGTGCTTTTGTTTAGTCATTTCTTTTGTTGTTTTTGGGCCCTTGGTGTTACCTTATTTTCCCCTTAAGGAAGTTGCTCACCGACCATGAACCTAAAGAATCAGTGAAGAGACAGTCATTTGGAAGCTCAGCTCAGCAATATGGAATTTTCAGCAGACTGTGTTATATCAGGAATATCGGGCCTGAATACAAATGACATCCTGGCTGGATTGGTTATCAGCATCAAGCATACATCAGTGCAACTTTCACAGCAGCAATGATCAAATCAGCAAGAAGGCAAATTGTGGACACGATTCACAGTGCATTCCGTGCCAAAGGTATGGTTACTATACAAGGTTTGAGTCTGCTATGAATATAATTTGAAACCTGCTATATTTCGAAAGCAAGCCAGCATGTGCTATGAACTCAGTGTTCAGCAAGAAGGACAGTCAAACAACGTCCTTCCTACAACAAGTAACTGACAGCAGTAATATCAAGGTGTATATATACATACCTGCACTCAGTCCGCATATGACCTAAAGAAATTTTGACGTAAGCAACCCAGTTCTTCTTCACAAGCTACCTGAGAAGCGTACGATGCAAGGATGCCTGTGTCTTCCTCGATACGACACATGGATATCTTCCGATGCAAGTTTATGACAATGCATTCCCCAGGGTCAGATCCGCAACAGTTGGTCCAAAGGCAAAAACCAGTCAGGACACAAGCTTGCCTCGAGAATCAAGTGGCCAGTTACACATGTTTTCATAGATATGGTGGACATGCTGCCAAAATCATATGGGTTACTCATACAATGATGCCAGCCCGGTAAAGACCTGACTATTGCATGAGCTATGTAAGAAGAAGAAAATGCCAGTTGTACATTTCAGGGTGATGACCAACAATCTATGGAGCAAGCCGACCATCTGATATATGCCCTATAGCATTGCTCTGTGATATTCCGGTAAGTTCAAATTAATATGCTCATACCTGCATGCATAATACTGAGCTGTATGGGACGCAGATGAACCCTTGCCCGTCTTTCTTTTGTGACGGCACCACGCCTGTGTTCTGAGCTGTTTCCAGCCGTCCAGGGTGGATGTCGACTTTTTTATTTCTCTTATCAGCAACTGTCCGTGTTCTGAGTTGCTTTTCGGCCGTCTCGGGCAGTTGTTAAATTTCTCTTCGTAGCAGTGACCCTATGCTCTGAGCTATTTTTCGGCCATCTTAGGGAGCTGCTACTTTCTTTTTATCGACACCGTCTCATGCTCTGAGCTGCTTTTCAGCCGTCTTGAGTCAGGGTTGAGTTATTCCAGTGATGTCCCAGATCTGAGTTGTGAAGACCGTTCTGGTGGCTACTGATTTATTTGCCGGTTTTATTCAAGGGTTCAGACGGTCGTTACCGTACAACTACAACTTGTAAAGTAATATGCCTGCCAGAATATTGTACCTGACAACACCTATGGTCACATGGAGAATCAAGAACACATAAGGCCAAGTTCTTTCAGTGAAGGATCCAGGCAAAGAGGGGGGGGGGGGGGGGGGGGGGGGGGGGGGGGGGGGGGGGGGGGGGGGGGGGGGGGGGGGGGGGGGGGGGGGGGGGGGGGGGGGGGGGGGGGGGGGGGGGGGGGGGGGGGGGGGGGGGGGGGGGGGGGGGGGGGGGGGGGGGGGGGGGGGGGGGGGGGGGGGGGGGGGGGGGGGGGGGGGGGGGGGGGGGGGGGGGGGGGGGGGGGGGGGGGGGGGGGGGGGGGGGGGGGGGGGGGGGGGGGGGGGGGGGGGGGGGGGGGGGGGGGGGGGGGGGGGGGGGGGGGGGGGGGGGGGGGGGGGGGGGGGGGGGGGGGGGGGGGGGGGGGGGGGGGGGGGGGGGGGGGGGGGGGGGGGGGGGGGGGGGGGGGGGGGGGGGGGGGGGGGGGGGGGGGGGGGGGGGGGGGGGGGGGGGGGGGGGGGGGGGGGGGGGGGGGGGGGGGGGGGGGGGGGGGGGGGGGGGGGGGGGGGGGGGGGGGGGGGGGGGGGGGGGGGGGGGGGGGGGGGGGGGGGGGGGGGGGGGGGGGGGGGGGGGGGGGGGGGGGGGGGGGGGGGGGGGGGGGGGGGGGGGGGGGGGGGGGGGGGGGGGGGGGGGGGGGGGGGGGGGGGGGGGGGGGGGGGGGGGGGGGGGGGGGGGGGGGGGGGGGGGGGGGGGGGGGGGGGGGGGGGGGGGGGGGGGGGGGGGGGGGGGGGGGGGGGGGGGGGGGGGGGGGGGGGGGGGGGGGGGGGGGGGGGGGGGGGGGGGGGGGGGGGGGGGGGGGGGGGGGGGGGGGGGGGGGGGGGGGGGGGGGGGGGGGGGGGGGGGGGGGGGGGGGGGGGGGGGGGGGGGGGGGGGGGGGGGGGGGGGGGGGGGGGGGGGGGGGGGGGGGGGGGGGGGGGGGGAAAACAGACCACCCCGAAGCAAGGCAGTCAGTCATATGAAATTCAGTGGAAGCATTATACAAAGATAAAAAAGGGAACCCGAGTTGGAAGCGGTTTCCTCAAGTGGAAATATTCATGTTTGATCCCTGAGCAACCAAATCTCGAGGACGAGATTTCTTTAAGGGGGGTAGGTTTGTAACACCCTGGAATTTGCCCATTTTCTTTTTCTTTGATTTTGGTCCGGATTTGTTTTTCTGTGACTTAGTAGTTTTGCAACCCGAAGGGATCACCCTTCATTTTTCTTTCCGAGTGGCTTGCCAACTACAAAAGCATCCCAAGACCCTGCCATATCCATCTTGGACCAATCCCAATATATTTTTCCTGGGAATATTCCTTTTTCTATTAAAGGAATAACCCTGTTTGCCCTGAGTTGTGAAGCAACTCACATTTCCATCATTCCAAAAATTCCCAAATAATTCTCATAAATCCTTTGGGACATATCTTCCTAAGATATGTCAAAATATTCCTTTCCATGTCCAAAAATAATTCACAAATAATCTTTTTCCTATTCAGCCCTAAATGGCAGTTTGTGAAGGAAGTGCTATTTATATTAGCTTGTTTGGTCCCAAACTTTTTGGGCATTCTTTCCTATCCATATCATTGCCACATACCAAAATTAAACTTTATTTGGATAGTAAATCTCCCTTGGCTAATTTCCAAAGTTTCTGGTCAACTGGAAGCTTTGTGAAGCAAGTATTAGCTAGGAGTATCCAAATGAGTTGAAATTTTGCAATCATCTTCATATGCTCAATTCATGACTCTCCACCAAGTTTCAACCCGATCCAATCTTTTATATGACCATAGCATCAAATCTTAGATTTTGGTCAGATTTTCACATTGTGAAGCAACTATATTTTATATTGCTCCATAATTGCTGAAAATTTACCAGAGTATTCTCCTACCTATATAACACCTCTCCACCAAATTTGGGCTCAATCTATTTAGCCAATTTATCCCAAGAATTCCATCAAGTTTCTGTCCAGAGAAGTGCTGTATGAAGGAAGTACCATTTTGGCTTGGCCAAATGGCATGAAATTTTTATGGCACTCTCATATGACCAAATCATCCTTCCATGTTTATTTTCAGCCCAAGTCATCACTCCTAGTGAGTGCTTCTTCCTGTTTTTGATTCTAGACCAGATTAAGGGGGGGGGGGGGGGGGGGGGGGGGGGGGGGGGGGGGGGGGGGGGGGGGGGGGGGGGGGGGGGGGGGGGGGGGGGGGGGGGGGGGGGGGGGGGGGGGGGGGGGGGGGGGGGGGGGGGGGGGGGGGGGGGGGGGGGGGGGGGGGGGGGGGGGGGGGGGGGGGGGGGGGGGGGGGGGGGGGGGGGGGGGGGGGGGGATCTGGACAGAAACTAGATGGAATTCTTGGGAGAAATTGGCTAAATAGATTGATCCCAAATTTGGTGGAGATAAGTTATATGTATAGGATAATGATCTGGTAAATTTTCAGCAATTATGGAGCAATATAAAATATAGTTGCTTCACAATGTGAAAACCTGACCAAAAATCAAGATTTGAGGCTGTGATCACATAGATGATTGGATAGGGTTGAAACTTGGTGGAGAGTCATGATATGAGAATATGAAGATGCTTGCAAAATTTCAACCCATTTGGATACTCCTAGCTAGCACTTGCTTCACAAAGCTTCCAGTTAACCAGAAACTTTGAAAAATAGCCAAGGGAGATTTAACATCCAAATAAATTTGAATTTTGGTATGTGGCAATTATATGGATAGGAAAGAATGCCCAAAAAGTTTGGGACCAATAGAGCTAAGATAAATAGCACTTCCTTCACAAAGTGCCATTTAGGGCAGAATAGGAAAAGAATTATTTATGAATTATTTTGGAACATGACAAGGAATATTTTGACATATCTGAGGGAGATATGTCCCAAAGGATTTACGAGAATTATTTGGGAATTTTTGGAATGATGGAAATGTGAGTTGCTTCACAACTCAGAGCAAACAGGGTTATTCCTTTAATAGAAAAAGGAATATTCCCAAGAAAAAGAATATTGGGATTGGTCCAAGATAGAAATGACAAGGTCTTGGGATGGTTTTGAGGTTGGCAAGCCACTCGGGAAGAAAAATGAAGGGTGATCCCTCCGGGTTTCGAGACTACTAAGCCACAGAAAAAACAAATCCAAACCAAATCAAAAGAAAAAGAAAATGGGCAAAATCCAAGGTGTTGCAAACCTACCCCCCTTAAAGAAATCTCGTCCTCGAGATTTGGTTGCTCAGGGATCATACATGAATATTTTCACTTGAGGAAACCGTTTCCAACTCGGGTTTCCTTTTACCTTTGGATAATGCTCCCACTGAATTTCATATGACTGACTGCCTTGCTTCGGGGTGGTTTGATTCACTGGACCCTTTTTCTGGCAAATCTCACCTCATAGGTTACTCTAACTCCAATCCTTTTATGCTTGCTGACCTGTCTGGGCAACAAATTATCTTGACCAACTATGTGCCCTATTCATAAGTCTGAGGGTGGTTCCTCATGGACGTGTCGTGACAAGATCCAATATGAACAACCGTCCATTGAGTTGTGAACAGATTCTCTTGGTGGTCACGAAATCTTTTACTCATTGCATTGGGTGACTTC
The DNA here is from genome assembly GCA_036873465.1 of Thinopyrum obtusiflorum. NCBI lineage: Eukaryota > Viridiplantae > Streptophyta > Magnoliopsida > Poales > Poaceae > Thinopyrum > Thinopyrum obtusiflorum. The sequence continues at coordinate 5,915 of JAAAWM010009680.1, forward strand.
AAATGGCTGTGTGTCCTCCAGGCTCAAAACAGTACTGTGAATCGTACCGTTCTCCTGGCAGAATCTGTCTTCTCGCATGGATTGCTGGGTCATCTTGGGTATCTTTACTGTCTTGGGTGTAACGCTTCTACCAAATATTCGATTGTCACCCATCGTGACTAGCATAAAGGTGTGCGGTCTTATTGTGAGATTATCCATAGACTTGACTGACAGCGGTCCTGGCAGCAGAATCTTGTTCATGGCAGGTTAGTCTTTAACTGATTCCCATCTGTGAGGACACAGGCTTCGAGACTGTTGTTCATCCTTCTGATTACTCAGTCTGTCGGCATTTCCATATGGATGGTAGCCCGTGTAATGCTTTAACATGGTTGCTGAAATCAAACTGCTGAGCTGACACTTCGGTCTTACCTGACAGGCTTGGTTGCCTTCTTCCGGCAATTCTGAGCATATCTGGTTGGCTGGGCAGGTTGTCTCGGTATGGGGTCCTTGCAAATGGGATAGACTCCGTGGGTGTGTACCCATGGTGACTGATATCGAACCCGACTGCTCTGAGTGTCTGTACCATGTTGATCTTGCAACCATTATCATACTTGTTTGGACAACCTTGCTCTTTCATTATAGCCTTCTTTGCCTGGATCCTTAGCTGAAAGAATTTGGCCTTACGTGTTCTTGATTCTCCATGTGACCATAGGTGTCGTCAGGTGCAGTATTCCGGCAGGCATATTACCTTATAAGTTGTAGCTGTAGGGGAACGACTGTCTGAACCCTTGGATAAAACTGGCAAATAAACCAGTAGCCACCAGAACGGTCTTTACAACTCAGATCTGGGACAATTACTAGAATAACTCAACCTTGACTCAAGACGGCTAAAAAGCAGCTCAGAGCATGAGACGGTGTCGATAAGAAGAAAGTAGCAACTCCCTAAGACGGCCGAAAAACAGCTCAGAGCATAGGGTCATTGCTACGAAGAGAAATTCAACAACTGCCCGAGACGGCCGAAAAGCAGCTCAGAACACGGGCTAATTGTTGAGAAGAGAAATAAAAATCGGCATCCACCCCGGACGGCCGAAAACAGCTCAGAACACAGGCGTGGTGCCGTTACCAAAGAAAGACGGGCAAGGGTTCATCCGCGTCCCATACAGCTTACTATTATGCATACAGGTGTGAGCATAATAATTTGAACATACCGGAATAGCACAGAGCAATGCTATAAGGCATATACGAGATGGTCGGCTTGCTCCGTAGGTTGTTTATCATCACACTGAAGTGTATAACTGGCGTTCTCTTCTTCTTACATAGCTCATGCAATGGTCAGATCCTTACCGGGCTGGCATCATTGTATGAGTAATCCATATGATCTTGGCAGCATGTCCACCATATTTATGGAAACATGTGTAGCTAGCCACTTGATTCTTGAGGCAAGCTTGTGTCTTGACAGATTTTTGCCTTCGGACCAACTGTTGCGGATCTGACCCTAGAGATGCATTGTCATAAGCTCGCATCAGAAGATATCCATGTGTCGTATCGAGGAAGACACATGCATCTCGCATTATACGCTTCTCAGGTAGCTTGTAGGGAAAGACTGGGTTGCTTACACCCGAAGCTTCTCTTTGCCATATGCGGACTGAATGCAGATATATACACCTTGGGGTTACTGCTGCCAGTTACTTGTTGTATGTCACAGGGTATTCGGCTTTCCTTCTTGCTGAATACCACATTCATAACACATTCTGGCTCGCTTCCAAGACATAGCAGGGTTCAAATTATACTGATAGCAGACTCAAACCTTGTATATATGAATCATACCTTTGGCACGGAATGCACTGTGAATCATGCACACGGTTTGCCTTCTTGTTGATTTGATCATTGCTGCTATGAAGATTGCACATTGAGGTATATCTCATGCTGATAACCAATCCGGTCAGGATATCATTTGTATTCAGGCCCGATATTCCCGACATAACACTATTTGCTGAAAATCCCATATTGCTGAGCTGAGCTTCCAAATGACTGTCTCTTCACTGACTCTTTGGGTTCATGGTCGGTGAGCAACTTCCTTAAGGGGAAAATAAGGTAACACCAAGGGCCCAAAAGCAACAAAAGAAGCGACTAAACAAAAGCACACAAAGCAGCAAGATCACACATACAAGCAATATCACATTCTACAGCTATTCACAGCAATAATATGCATTCCTACTTAAGCGCACAAATCTTGCAAGAACTCCGGTATTACGGTCTAACATGCTGTGGCGATGTGCACGAAAGTGAATCAATGTGTGGAAGAAAATTGGTGTAAACAGGGCTACACCAAATACGAGTTAACACGGATGGAACCGGTGGCGAGGACGAACTTGGGGATCGGGGGTTGGAACACGGGGGTTATGACCACATCGTCATCAAGCGTACGGAAGAAAACCGTACACGTCCGAAGAATAGGTGGCGGAATGAGTTAGTGGTGGAGAGAAAGGCTTGCGGGCATTGCCCTTTTCTGATAATAAGGATCAGTAAGGGTTGCCGAAGCGGCTAGTGGAATGGCACGATCCGGGATAGAACTTGTCTATCACCGAAATGATAGGGGTGGCTGATGAGAATATATTGGTGTGGTACCGGTGCATCAATCCGACAAGGAATCGACACCACCAAGTACCTTGGCATCACTCCGCTGGGACGAAGATGACGCCACACCAAGGAACAAATATGCAAACTGGAGAGCGCAGGTAGGGTATCGAAACTGATGCCACCTGCACTCACCAGATCCATCGTTAGTGATAAAATATCTAGTCTATATGCATGCTATGCACAAACAAATGCAACAAACAAGTGCAGCAAACCGACTGGATCCTATACTATCGGTTACTAATGCTTGCATCTAGACCGCGCGTCCTATAGCCAGACCTGCTCTGATACCAACTCCTATGGCACCCCGGCTCGGAGTAAACCGGAACACCCCTTATTCCAGCCCAGGGACAAGTCCTCTGGAATACGACACTGTTGGCATAGAACAAATCAGCTCTTTATTACAATGGATATGGTTACAAAGGGTATATGGATTACATCGGCATGGCGACACTACGCCTGCCCGGGGTAGCTCTATGCTAACAGCGGAGAAACTCTCGCGGCAGCGGAACAGCGACAACGGTGATGGACTCCACTCCGCAGGGACTCTGGCTAGAACGCGTGTGCTAGATCGCAAACTCAGAATCCTCGACAAGAAAGCAATCACGGCATGACCTACAAATTGGCATGACACGCCAGGTGAGTACTTTGAATGTACTCGCAAGCTCACAGCAAACATCAGCATTAAAGCAAGACAACATCATAGCAATCCAAAATTAACCAGCATGACTATCCAACAAGGTAGCTACTAAAATATCTGCAGTAAGGTAAAGCATATTAAATCCATACTCCAAATAATCTCAGGATCCAATCCGAACCTGTGCCAAGTTCAATCCCCAAGCATGTGGTCATCTGACCACTCAACTCATAGCCATCCCATGGCTAACATATCATGTACCTGATTTCATCTGTACCACAAGTCTGACAGACTTACTCTCCTCCGGGTTGTCTCACAACCCTCAGAATACTCACAAACCACCGAGTACTTCTGATCTTATGACGAGTTCTTCCATCATTATCACTACTATGGTTGACCACCTAGTGAGGTCTGGTCGGACTGTCCAATACCGTGGACACGGCTATTCGAATAGATTTTACACTCTGCAGAGGTTGCGCACTTTACCCACACTATGGAGCACTGACCTCGTGATCCCATTCGGGTGGACCAGCGTTGCTCCAACGAAACCTGCCTGACCCGTGACTCTCCCATCGTACCACCGGCAATCGCACTCCCTCGGAGTCAAGCCTTGGGTGGCCCCTTATCACCTCGTGACACCTGCCACCGTCGTGGCCAAACTAGGTAATCCCAAATGGGGATTACTGTCCCAAACGGGGACGCCGGCACAAAACTCAACTGGGCTCACAAGGTTATCGCCGCCTACCGGGGCAGGGTAGCGCGCACGCATAACCTTCCCTGTCGGGCGGTACCGGTGAAAGAGCACGCGATCAGACCAAGTCAAGGCCGTCCCATACCGGCAGATGTGGTTGCACGGATAAGTCTGGACAGGTGACTCAAGGTCAACCGACTAAATATCATATCTTCGAATAATATTTCAGTCATAGCTGACCTTCCGATAACCAGTATGCATAAGTCACTGCTATTACTCATCTCCACGAACTGTCGGATGAATTCCAGAATAACAATAGACAGTGATCTGAACATCATAGTATCAACAAGTGGGTAAGCTACTAGTCGTTAATAATCCGGTAATCCACATGGTAGTCACCTATCTGAGAAATAACTCCAACATGGCATAATCCAATCCATTCCACAGATGCTCATACTTGCTGATAAAGTAAATAGTTGAACTATGACATTGCAATGCGATGATGCAGATGAGAGTTGTGGCTTGCCTGGGGGTGAAGGAACCATCGGGGAGAAGTGCGGAGAGTCCGCGGAAGTGACTGCCGGAAACAGTTTCTCCTTCGGAGGGGGCTGATTAGGGGCAAGGACAATAAGGTCATTTTCAAAGTAGTACCACATAGTGAAAATGATACCAACATGTCGGGCTCGAAGAGACGAAGAAGTGGGCTCTGGAATCACCTCGATCGGAGTTGTGGATAAAAAGTTATAGCCCGACGAAGTTCAGGGACCAATCTGTAAATATAATTTTCACAAACTAGCCCCTGACTATTAAAACAGAAGACGCATTTCTGTAAATACGCTTTACAGAATAGAAAGCGTACTTTCGCCTGAACAGCAGCAGAAATGCATTTTCAGAGAGGGGAAACATACTTTGAAAAGTACGCTTCCACTTATCCCAGTCAGCAGATGCGGGGCCGGCCTTGAGGCAATGACAGGTGGGGCCCGCGCTGACTCCCTCTCTCTCCTGCCATGTTACGGGCGCGGCTGTGCACTGCGCAGGAAGAGACAGGAGAGGGGGGAGATTTATCCAGAGCGAGGGCGACGACGAAACGAAGCCGCTGGACATGATGTGGTGTCGAACGAGCGAGGAAACGGACGAGGCCAAGGGTCCCATGCACAGAGCGCGCGATTTGGCAAGTCAAACACGTGGTCACCGCGTGGACTTGATTGGAGGGGACCAGAGAGGCTGGCTCACTTTGTCTGGGGTGAAGACCTTGCTCCCCAAGGTAGCCTAGAAGTGACAGATCATCGAAAGAGGCCAAGGGTTGACTAGACGAGGCTTGGAAACATTGCACCCGCATGGTGTTTGATGTGGCCTGAGAGAGCTCGAGCAGGAGACAGACTGTAATATTTGGCATGGGGTGATCAAATGCTAAGATGATCATGTCTGCAAAGCTTCAGCCTAATTGGATGAGGATAAATAGCACTTGCTGTACAAAGGGCCTCACTGACCAGATTTGCCAATCTTGAAGTAGCACTCAGATGGAGTAGCCACTTGAGCTAAAATTTGGTGTAACAGAATGATTTGATCATATGAAGACACTGTAGGAATTTCATACCATTTGGATAAACCAAAATGGTACTTCCTTCACAGTGCTTGAATCTGGACAGAAACTAGATGGAATTATTGGGAGAAATTGGCTAAATAGATTGATCCCAAATTTGGTGGAGATAAGTTATATGGATAGGATAATGATCTGGTAAATTTTCAGCAATTATGGAGCAATATAAAATATAGTTGCTTCACAATGTGAAAACCTGACCAGAAACCAAGATTTGAGGCTGTGATCACATAGATGATTGGATAGGGTTGAAACTTGGTGGAGAGTCATTATATGAGAATATGAAGATGCTTATAAAATTTCATCCCATTTGGATACTCCTAGCTAGCACTTGCTTCACAAAGCTTCCAGTTAACCAGAAACTTTGAAAAATAGCCAAGGGAGATTTAACATCCAAACTAATTTGAATTTTGGTATGTGGCAATTATATGGATAGGAAAGAATGCCCAAAAAGTTTGGGACCAATAGAGCTAAGATAAATAGCACTTCCTTCACAAAGTGCCATTTAGGGCAGAATAGGAAAAGAATTATTTATGAATTATTTTGGAACATGACAAGGAATATTTTGACATATGTGAGGAAGATATGTCCCAAAGGATTTATGAGAATTATTTGGGAATTTTTGGAATGATGGAAATGTGAGTTGCTTCACAACTCAGAGCAAGCAGGGTTATTCCTTTAATAGAAAAAGGAATATTCCCAAGAAAAAGAATATTGGGATTGGTCCAAGATAGAAATGACAAGGTCTTGGGATGGTTTTGAGGTTGGCAAGCCACTCGGGAAGAAAAATGAAGGGTGATCCCTCCGGGTTTCGAGACTACTAAGCCACAGAAAAAACAAATCCAAACCAAATCAAAAGAAAAAGAAAATGGGCAAAATCCAGGGTGTTACAGGTCTCCTTTTAATAGAGAACTAGAACAAAGCATTAACTCATAGTGAATACATGAACTCCTCAAACTACGGTCATCACCGGGAAGTGTCCCGGCTTTTGTCACTCCGGGGTTGCCGGATCATAACACATAGTAGGTGACTATAACTTGCAAGATTGGATCTAGAACATAGATATAATGGTGATAACATAAACGGTTCAGATCTGAAATCATGGCACCTGGACCCAAAGTGACAAGCATTTAGCATGGCAAAGTCATAGCAACATAAATCTCAGAACATAATGGATACTAGGGATCAAGCCCTAACAAAACTAACTCGATTACATGATGAATCTCATCGAACTCCTCACCGACCAGCGAGCCTACGAAGGAATTACTCACTCCCAGTGGGGAGCATCATGGAATTGGTGTTGGAGAAGGGTTGGTGATGACGAAGATTGAAGAAACCCCCTCTCCGGAGCCCCAAACGGACTCCAGATCTAGCCTCCCGATGAAGAACAGGAGGTGGCGGCGGCTCCGTCTCATGACGAAGATCGATAATTCTTCCTTCCTGGTTTTTTTCTCTAAAAATGTGATTTTATAGTATCAGGGTTGAGGCCTGTAGGGCCACCAGGTGGGGACAACCCACCTGGGCGTGCCTGGAGGGGGGGCGCCCTGGTGGGTTGTGCCCACCTAGGTGCCCCCTCCGATGGTTCTTGGCTCCAAAAATTATCTTTTATTATATAAAAATACCTCACAAAGTTTCGTTCCAATCCGAGAACTTTTATTTCTGCACAAAAACAACACCATGGTAGTTCTGCTGAAAACAGCGTCAGTCAGTGTTAGTTTCATTCAAATCATGCAAATTAGAGTCCAAAACAAGAGAAAAAGCGTTAGGAAAAGTAGATACGATGGAGACGTATCATGGGCCCACGGTTGGGCGCGTCGTCGAAGATCGATGACAGGGGCCAGAAGTCAGGAACCACCTGGAAGTGGCCAAATATATGTAGGAATATAGGGTGTGATGTTTAAAACTTTAAATACACAATGCACAACTTTGGTGGCACCCACCTCGCAAACCCGAAAGCACCCTTGGATATATCTATAATGACATAATGTCGTAGCTAGCTAGGTTGCTTGACCCACCTCCCACTTCGTGTCAGCGGGGCGGATGCACGTAATGATACTTTGGTCATACATGCATGTCGCTATGACCTACCATAAGACAGACCAGTGAATCTATCATTTGGTCAAACAACATCTATTGTTGTTGATAAACTGCTTGGGCCAATAGATTGAACCATCATAAAAAATCACACGAGAGGGACCACAAAACCAGCACCGCCTGCATGCGGCCCAAAATGATGTATGTGGGAAGGGGTGATGTGTGTTTTCAATATCGAATAATGTACAATTTAGATGTGGCGCCTGCCTCTCGATACAGACAACAACCATGAAAGCCAGGTAGTTAAGGACGAGATACGTAGGGTACGGTGTCGATCGAACCCAGCAATCCGAGCATGTGGGAGGGAATCCTGACAACGCATGAGCTCGAGCTTTGGTTGAACGGGGGGGGGGGGGGGGGGGGGGGGGGGGGGGGGGGGGGGGGGGGGGGGGGGGGGGGGGGGGGGGGGGGGGGGGGGGGGGGGGGGGGGGGGGGGGGGGGGGGGGGGGGGGGGGTGTCGTCCAACGCATGTGCTCAAACTTTATTTGGTCTAACATGGCACCATCCTGTTCAAACCCTTCTCGTATGTTGGGTCAAAGGGATAGATTGTGTGGGCCCCCCTCGTTATCGGTCAAGGATAATATATATACCTCGGGGAGCCCACAAATATGTGCGGCATCTATAAACCGCACAAGGGAGACATGCTCGATCAGAACACCCGGCCCCTTATACCCTGGATGCGACCTGAAAAAAATGTATGGGTCTGGTGTGTGATTTGTTCAAATCCCGAAAGCACAAGTTCGATGGGGCACCAATTACATCAGTAACATTACAAACTGAACATCGTACCCCTGTGATACGTCTCCAATGTATCTATAATTTGTTATTGTTCCATGCTATTTATTTATCAATCTTGGATGTTTTATAATCATTTTATAGTCATTTTATATCATTTTTTGGTACTAACCTATTGACATAGTGCCAAGTGCCAGTTGCAGTTTTTTCCATGTTTTTTACATCGCAGGAAATCAATATCAAACGGAGTCCAAATGCCACGAAACTCCATGATGATTTTTTATGGGCCAGAAGGAAGGCAATGGGCCCTGGTTGCGCCTGGGGGGTGCCCCGAGGGGGGCACAACCCACCAGGGCGCGCCAGGAGGCCCAGGCACGCCCTGGTGGGTTGTGCCCACCTCGGGTGCCCCCCGGACCGCCTCTTTGCTCTATAAATACCACAATATTCCAGAAACCCTAGGGGAGTCGTCAAAATATTTATCCAGCCGCCGCAGAGTCCAGAACCACCAAATCCAATCTAGACACCATCACGGAGGGGTTCACCACTTCCATTGGTGCCTCTCCGATGATGTGTGAGTAGTTCTTTGTAGACCTTCGGGTCCGTAGTTAGTAACTAGATGGCTTTCTCTCTCTCTCACTGAATTCTCAATACAATGGTCTCTTGGAGATCCATATGATGTAACTCTTTTGCGGTGTGTTTGTTGGGATCTGATGAACTTCGATTTTATGATCAGTTATATCTTTTTATATCCATGGAAGTTATTTGAGTTTCTTTGATCTCTTATATGCATGATCTCTTATAGCCTCGTATTTCTTCTCCGATATTTTGATTTTGTTTGGCCAACTTGATCTATTTATCTTGCAATGGGAAGAGGTGCCCGGTAGTGGGTTCGATCTTACGGTGCTCGATCCCAGTGACAGAAAGGGAAACGACACGTATGTATCGTTGCTACTAAAGATAAAAAGACAAGATCTATATCTACCGCCATATAGATAAACGGATCTTGTCTACGTCATGTCATCGTTCTTATTGCATTACTTCATTTTTCCACGAACTTAATACACTAGATGCATGCTGGATAGCGGTCGATGTGTGGAGTAATAGTAGTAGATGCAGGCAGGAGTCGGTCTACTAATCTTGGACGTGATGCCTATGTAATGATCATTGCCTGGATATTGTCATAATTATTTAAAGTTCTATCAATTGCCCAACAGTAATTTGTTTACCCATCGTTTGCTATTTTTCTCGAGAGAAGCCACTAGTGAAACCTACGGCCCCCGGGTCTTCTTTCTCATATATTTGCCTTGCGATCTACTTTTCCTTTGCATTTTTATTCAGATCTATTAAACCAAAAAATACAAAAATACCTTGCTGCGTTTTATTTTTATTTATTTTATTTGGCATTCGATCTATCAATCTACTACAATTTACCTCACGTCCGCTTGCCTATCTTGAGGCGCCGTACCCCGGAAGGGATTGACAACCCCTTTAACTCGTCGGGCTGCGAGGTGTTGTTGTTTGTGTGCAGGTGCTGTTTACATTGTGTTGCTTGGTTCTCCTACTGGTTTGATACCTTGTTTTCATAACTGAGGGAAATACCGACGTAGTTGCAGCTACCATCAAGGAGAATTTCTGGCGCCGTTGCCGGGGAGGATCTTCAACATAACCACGTTCCTAATCACAAATCTCATCTCTTCGCAATTTACATTATTTGCCATTTGCCTCTCGTTTTCCTCTCCCCCACTTCACAAAAATTTGCCGTTTTATTCACCTCTCTTTTTCCGTTCGCCGTTTTCTTGCCGGATCTGTTTTTGTGTGCTTGCTTGTTTGCGTAGTCATGATGCCTCAAAGAAAATATTATGATGTTCCTTACCCCAATATTTTGCTTGAAATTGAGAAAAGTACTAAGGAGTATATGACTACACAATTTGAGCATAACAAGTATTTTACTGAAGAACTTAAGGAACACTCCGTTGTGCTAGATGCTATCACAAAACAACTTGATGATATTAGTAGAGAAGTTTGTAATCTTCCATCTAAGTATGTTTTTGCTGAAAGTTTGCTAGGAAAAATATCCGATGCACAAGCTACCTTAGTAAATCAAATGGCTGCTAAACCAATCTTGTTAGAAGATAAAAGTGATGAAGATCTTAAAATGATTGGTGTTTCTTCTATTGATTCCTTGTTTAGTAAAGTTAAGAATGATGAAAAAGGGACTGGAGAAGAGTCAACTTTAGGTAGAAGGCATCCCAATATTTCGGAGGGTGAAAATCTTTTTGAGAAAATTGATGAAAATGGGTTTGGAGAGGTCAAAACTTTAACTAGTGATGTGCCCACTCTTTTGGATTACAAAGACTTTAATTATGATAGTTGCTCTTTGATTGATTGTATTTCTTTGTTGCAATCCATGATAAATTCACCCCATGCTTATGAACAAAATAAAGCTTTTACTAAACATATTGTTGATGCTATGATGAAAGCTCTTGAAGAAAAATTGGAATTGGAAGTTTCAATTCCTAGAAAATTGCATGATGAATGGGAACCTACTATCAAAGTGAATATAAAAAATTATGAGTGTTTTGCTTTGTGTGACTTGGGTGCTAGTGTTTCTACAATTCCGAAATCTTTATGTGATGTGCTTGGTCTTACCAATCTTGAAGAATGTTCCTTGAATTTGCACTTGGCGAATTCTACTATTAAAAAGCCTATGGGAAGAATTAATGATGTTCTTATTCTTGCAAATTGGAATTATGTGCCCATAGATTTTATTTTTCTTGATATTGATTGCAATCCGTCTTGTCCTATTATTCTTGGTAGACCGTTTTTACGCACTATCGGTGCCGTGATTGATATGAAAGAAGACAATATTAAGTTCCAATTTCCTTTGAGGAAAGGTATGGAACACTTTCCTAGAACTAGAATTAAGCCACCTTATGAATCAATCATGAGGGCATCTTATGGATCTCGAACCAAAGATGACAAAACGTAGATCCTTGCTTTATGCCTAGCTAAGGGCGTAAAACTATAGCGCTTGTTGGGAGGCAATCCAATGAATAAAATTTATTTTTTCTTTTTTGATTTCTTTTCTTGAGTGTTAGCACAATTATGCTACTGTTATGATTGTGTTTTTTATGTTTTAATTAGTGTTTGTGCCAAGTACAACCAATAGGATCTTCTTGGGTGATAGTTGTTTGATCTTGCTGAGAAAGACAAAAACTTTATGCTTACTAAAATAATTGTTAATATTCCCCAGAACGTGATAAAATTATAATTCTTTTTGTAGAAGATCAATATAAAAATTATACAGGTTTTCCTAGTTTTTCAGAATTTTTGGAGTTCCATAAGTATTCGAACAAATCATATTGCTACAGACTGTTCTGTTTTGACAGATTCTGTTTTCGTTGTGTTGTGTGCTTATTTTGATGGCTCTATGGTTTTATTTGATGAGTTTTTGCCATAGAAAAGTTGGAATACAGTAGATATAATACAAAAAAAAAGAATTGGTTTGACACAGGACTTATAGTAGTGATTTATTTTTCTTACACTAACGGATCTCATGAAGGTTTTGTTGAGTTTTGTGTGATTGAAGTTTTCAAGTTTTGGGTTATCTTACGATGGATGAAGGAAGGATGTAAGAGCCTAAGCTTGGGGATGCCCCGGCATCCCAAGCTATTATCCAAGAATGAGCAACCAACTAAGCTTGGGGATGCCCCCGAGTGGCATCCCCGCTTTCTTCCAACAACTATCGGTATTTTACTCGAGGCTATATTTTTATTCGTCACATATGTGTTTTGCTTGGAGCGTCTTGTATGATATGTGTCTTTGCTTGTTTTATTTTGTGTTTTAAGTCATCAATCCTTGCTGGACACACCTATTTGAGAGAGCCAAAATTATATCATGACTTGTTAGAATTGCTCTCTATCCTTCACTTAAATCTTTTATGAGCTAGGACTTGCTCTAGTGCTTCACTTATATCTTTTTGAGCACGGTGTGCTTTGTTATTTTTGAAGAAATGCTCTCTTGCTTCACTTAGATTTATTCGAGAGTTAGTAAATTTCTGAAGAAATTCTCTCTTGCTTCACTTAAATTATTTTGAGAGAAAGAAAATTTGTTATGCTCATGATCTTCACTTTTATTTGTTTGAGCTTATGAAAAGCAACACATAAAAGTTAGTCCCAAAGTGATAGATATCCAAGAAGGATAAAGTAAAAGAAAATGTCATGAAGATCATTGGACAAAATAAACTTGATTCTTAGTAATAGTTTTGAGATATAATGATCTGATATGTGAGTTATGTTGATGAGTAATTGTGCTCTAGTAGGAATATTGGTGTTAAGGTTTGTGATTCCCTATGCATGCACGAAAGTCAATAATCATGCATTGAAAATTATATCCTACTTTTGGTGCATTATTTCATGTTAATTATGCTTAATGCTTGCTGATGAGATTATTCGTTTCTTGGTTGGTCGCTTCCCAATCTTTTGCTAGCCTTCATTTTGCACTAAGTATGACCTCTACTTGTGCATCCAAAATCCTTTAAACCAGTTTTGCCACATGAGTCCACTATATCTACCTATATGCGGTATTCTTTTGCCGTTCTAAGCAAATTTGCATGTGCCATCTCTAATTTTCAAAATAAACTTCTCTTTTGTGTGTTTGTTTCGCTCGTGGAACGGTAACGGGTGGCTAATATTTTCCATGCTGGATGTGTTATTCTCAAGATGAGTGTTTATTCACTTGTCATGCACGAGAGTAAGGCAAAGGTTTTAGGGATGCCCAGTCCCGAAATGCAAAAAATAAAATAAAATAAATATTTACTTTATGTTGTCAAATAATAAATTCCTTGGAAAGTTTTGGTATGGAGGGCACCCGTGGATACGGCTAGCCATGGAAAGTGAAAGAATGGTGGAAAAAGGAATAAACTTTATTTTCTGTTTGGGAACCGCCTATGGCATATCTAGCATGGAAAGTGTTGGGAACTCTAAGTCGTTTTCGTTGGTGGGATGGATACACCTCCCAAAATGTTTTTATCTCTAATTTTTCGCTTTGAGCTCTGGCACCTCTACAAATCCCTACTTCCCTCTGCGAAGGGCCTTTCTTTTAATTTATGCAATTTTTATTTTGAAATTTGAGTCTCCATCTTCTCTCATAAAAAGCACCAACTAGGAGGCAATATGATCGTGCTCAAGTATTGGGTGTAGTTAATATTCGAGTGTGTTTCATGAATGGATCAATGATTGAGCATGACGGGCTAGTGATAACTTATTTTAGCATTGATATTTTGAAAGACATGGTTGCTTGTTGATATGCTTGAGTATCTAAATTATTATGTCAAAACTAGACTATTGCTTTGAATCACATAAAAGTACAAATGTCCATGCTATAAAGAAAAGAATATGATATGACTTGATGAACAGCACTCCACATCAAAAATTCTGTTTTTATCACTTACCTACTCGAGGACGAGTAGGAGTTAAGCTTGGGGATGCTGATACGTCTCCAACATATCTATAATTTTTGATTGTTCCATGCTGTTTATTTATCAATCTTGGATGTTTTATAATCATTTTATAGTCATTTTATATCATTTTTTGGTACTAACCTATTGACATAGTGCCAAGTGCCAGTTGCTGTTTTTTCCATGATTTTTACATCGCAGGAAATCAATATCAAACGGAGTCCAAATGCCACAAAACTCCACGATGATTTTTATGGGCCAGAAGGAAGGCAATGGGCCCTGGTTGCACCTGGGGGGTGCCCCGAGGGGGGCGCAACCCACCAGGGCGCGCCAGGAGGCCCAGGTGCGCCCTGGTGGGTTGTGCCCACCTCGGGTGCCCCCCCGGACCGCCTCTTTGCTCTATAAATACCACAATATTCCAGAAACCCTAGGGGAGTCGTCGAAATATTCATCCAGCTGCCGCAGAGTCCAGAACCACCAGATCCAATCTAGACACCATCACGGAGGGGTTCACCACTTCCATTGGTGCCTCTCCGATGATGCATGAGTAGTTCTTTGTAGACCTTCGGGTCCGTAGTTAGTAGCTAGATGGATCTCTCTCTCTCTCTCTCTCGCTGAATTCTCAATACAATGGTCTCTTGGAGATCCATATGATGTAACTCTTTTGCGGTGTGTTTGTTGGGATCTGATGAACTTCGAGTTTACGATCAATTATATCTTTTTATATCCATGGAAGTTATTTGAGTTTCTTTGATCTCTTATATGCATGATCTCTTATAGCCTCGTATTTCTTCTCTGATATTTGGGTTTTGTTTGGCCAACTTGATCTATTTATCTTGCAATGGGAAGAGGTGCCCGGTAGTGGGTTCGATCTTACGGTGCTCGATCCCAGTGACAGAAAGGGAAATGACACATATGTATCGTTGCTACTAAGGATAAAAAGACGAGATCTATATCTACCGCCATATAGATAAACGGATCTTGTCTACATCATGTCATCGTTCTTATTGCATTACTCCATTTTTCCATGAACTTAATACACTAGATGCATGCTGGATAGCAGTCGATGTGTGGAGTAATAGTAGTAGATGCAGGCAGGAGTCGGTCTACTAATGTTGGACGTGATGCCTATGTAATGATCATTGCCTGGATATCGTCATAATTATTTGAAGTTCTATCAATTGCCCAACAGTAATTTGTTTACCCACCATTTGCTATTTTTCTCGAGAGAAGCCACTAGTGAAACCTACGGCCCCCGGGTCTTCTTTCTCATATATTTGGCCCGCGATCTACTTTTCCTTTGCATTTTTATTCAGATCTATTAAACCAAAAAATACAAAAATACCTTGCTGCGTTTTATCTTTATTTATTTTATTTGGCATTCGATCTATCAATCTACTACAATTTACCTCACGTTCGCTTGCCTATCTTGAGGCGCCGTACCCCGGAAGGGATTGACAACCCCTTTAACTCGTCGGGTTGCGAGGTGTTGTTGTTTGTGTGCAGGTGCTGTTTACGTTGTGTTGCTTGGTTCTCCTACTGGTTCGATACCTTGGTTTCATAACTGAGGGAAATACCTACGGTCGCTGTGCTACATCATCCCTCCCTCTCCGGTGAAATACCGACGTAGTTGCAGCTACCATCACCCCATGACCAGATTAAAGACGTACGATGTCGGGAACGCAACTTCAAGGCGGGTGGTGGTGGGGTGGTGGTGGTAGGGGCCGGGTGCGGTCCAACACATGTGCTGAAACTTGATCTGCTCTAACATAGCACACAGAGCAAAGAGTAAACCATTCTCATGCGTTGAGTCAAAGGGATAATTTGTGTGGGCCTACAGATGTCGATCATTCTTTGAGTTTTGAGAACAAAAAATAACCAATAAAAAACATAGTCTACAAATTAGCAAAACAAGGATCCCAAGGTTTATATAATCTCCATGACAGGTCACTATAGAGTCGATCATTATTTGATTTTTGAGAACAAAAAATAACCAATAAAAAACATAGTTTACAAATTAACAAAACAAGGATCCCAAGGTTTATATAATCGCCATGACAGGTCACTATAGAGACATTTATCTCTATAATGACCATATCATAGCGTTTAAATGAAGCTTGAGATATGCAACCTCCCACCAGGTCACCCATCCTTAGACTACTCCAGCCCGAGCATGCTTAACTTCTGTGTTCTATTCAAGGCTAGCGGATGGGAAGCCGCCCCTTGCTGATAGGAATTGCCTCCTTGCCTTTAAGGAGTTTCACGCTGGTCACCCTATGGGACCTACACCCTACTATCACACACATTTGTGCTTTTAGAAACTATGTGCGATATTTACATGGTCGGGGTGTCGCCGCCTAGCCTTCTATGAGCACTGACACTAGCAGCAGGAAAACGATGGAAGAAGAGGCGGGAAACCATGGGAGGAGTGGCGGGAAATGGTAGAGTGTTTGGATATATAACAACATTAATATAGAAAACTTAGTAGAGAAGGAAGCGTGAGCTAGCACGACGCATGCGCACAGTGCTTACCCATATAAATAAAATCACAACCGGAACTGCATGTGCTGTTGAAAGGGATGAGGATTGCCATTCGATCTGGGAGCATCCAATGGTGCAGACGTATGATCCGTGGGGTTTGGGTTCTGGCAAGATGTATGTTTTCAAAGTGCTATTTGAAAACATTTCGTGAGAAGAATCTTCGTTTTTAAATCCCCGCAAATCCAAAAATCACCCGAAAATCATGAAACTTGGCATGGTGTCACGACATGGCACATATATGTCAAGGAATTATTTTTGTCCATTTTGGGGCAAGTTTTATTACAAGCCTCTTACAAACCGGAGCTTCTCTCAAGAATCCTCATGGTTCCGATAGGGAAACGTGTCCCCCTTGTGGGCGAAACGATAATCACTACCTCTTTTCGCCTTGTATTTTCTTCAATAGGCAACATGGAACAACGGGATATCCGCGCTAAAATTTAAAATTATTCAGCGTTCGTTTGGCCTTCTTATACACTAATTGAGTTTCCTAGGAATTTAATGTCCATAATTCAAATCTGAACTACAAATACATGCTCCAGTTCACCAAAATGGCTAGAAAAATCTTACATGTGTCCTTGGGTGCATGTTTAGGTCCCATGCAAGGAATGGGAATGAATTACAATCGTACTGGCTGTCAGGACCCCGATCCTAAGTCACACCAATCTAGCATGTAACACATCATATCACTTTGCGGCCTCACACACGGTATTCCCACGGGTGCCACCTTACCTGGCCTGGGACCGTTTGCGCCTTTTGGCTCACGTATATGATAGTGTCGCTAGCATCCATATGACAGAGAACCCGGGCCGACATGACTAGTCGTAGACCCAAAGTGGCACTAACTTACAGGGACATGCATACATGACCCAGCAACGAATGTGTCGGTCATCAGCGAGTGAATCCGGGCTGTAGCAGCTGGGCTAACAGGACTCCGGAGAATCCGGGCTGTAGCAGGCTAACAGGACTCCGGTAGACACTGCGTGACATTTCCTCAAAGGGACATACACAGGAACGAATAAGGACACATGCCGGCCAACCTAAGTGTTCCGGAGCAGAAGCAAGCTACCATGGCTCAGTGGAAGCACTAGGAGACATTTCCCGGTAAGAGAGGCTGTCGGTGTCAAAATTGGCAGATCTCGGGTAGGGGGTCCCAAGCTGTGCGTCATGGATCGATGGGTAACAGGAGACAGGGGACACGATGTTTTACCCAGGTTCGGGCCCTCTCTATCGAGGTAATACCCTACTTCCTGCTTGATTGATCTTGATGAATATAGGGTTACAAGAGTTGATCTACCTCGGGATCATATGTTGTGGTCTAAGACCTAAGGGTATGATGCGTAATGTCATAATCTATCGACTAGCCTGGCCTCGGCTTATATAATGTACCGGAGGCCTAGGATAACAAGAGTCCTAGTCAAATACGTTGGTGGAGAGGAGTCCTTGTCTTGATCATCAAGTCTTGTGGAATCTTCCTTGTATCTGGCATGGGCAGCCCGAAGTGGCCCATGAGTGAACGGCCATGGGGGTCCTCGGCCCGATCCAGCTGGTCGGGAGATGACGTGGTGAGTACCCCCTAGTCCAGGGCACCATCAGTAGCCCCCTGAACCGGTCTTCAAGTTGGGGACGCTCCTCGATTCTTCCGAACTGTTCTTCATCTCCGGTCGTCGGTCTTGAAAACTGGTTCAACAAATCTTCTTATCTTCAATCTTGAGGATCGCCGAAGTAAATCCGAAGAGTTTACACGTCGGGTATCCGAGGAGCCCCTTTAAGTTATCGGCCTTTATCAATGCCTTGTTATTTTTTACGCCACACCTCGGGTTCGAAGTTGTTCCCGTGTGGCGGTGTCCTCTTGCATCCGTGCTCCAACACCGGACTGTATTCGAGGTATCTTTTGCAGCCGAGCACCAACGCCGGACTGTATCCGAGCTCCAACGCCAGACTATATCCGAGGTTTCATAGATCACCTTGGCTTGAAAAAGTTTGAAGGAGTTTAGCCAAGCTTAATGTCGGAAATGCCCTCTATAGAGCTAGCCACTTGCATCTGAGCTTTATGCCGGACTGCTTCCGAGGTGATGCACCACCTCGGGCTTGGGTTGATTGTTTGCGGATTTTATTTCCGATTGATGCAATTTATTTACCGACGAGATATATAGCCAGTAGCCCTCAAGGTGTGTGTGTTGGCCTAAAATCCGAGATGCACATTAGAGGAGACAGCGGATGGGCCCTTGAGAGAGGGTCTTGAGATGTCGCCGTAATATATTAGCTTGAAGCCGGATAGGTCCAGATGGTACCTATTATTGTCCGAAGACGCGTTTGCCCATAGTTCGGTCAAGCCGAACACTAAGCACTTTGAATTTTCTGCATTGAATAGGCAATGCAGTAGCCCCCGAGCCACTGGTCGGGTGGAAACACCAGATCAGGGGATCGATGTACCCCTTTAATATTTGTAAATGATAAGCCCAAAGCCCAGTAGCCCCCGAGCCTTAAAGTGGGCACGGGTGGCCGAATTAAGGATCAATATCCGAAGTAAAATCATAAATTATGTGTAATGATTGTATGTATCCAAGTACTTTACATCATTAATGCTCGGATCCGCATTGTACAAAACTTTGTTGACCGACCATCGGCTTCAACCTCCTCGGCCAGTAGCCAGGGAGTGTTTGTCCCACTTTATTAAGCCGTTATAGGGCAAACATTTATGGAAAACAAGGCAATCCGGCCATACGGTTTTATAAACAAAGGTACGCAGAGAGATATAAGACATCTTCCAAAGAAAATAATCCCACTATTGGTTCCTTTCTTTGGGTTGTCACGCTGATCATGATCACGAAACCTCACCTACGATCAATGTGGGAGGAAACTATTGAGGATTTAGTTCGGGGAAAGTTCCCGAACTCTATGGTATTAATGAACCAAAATTTTCACTTCCGTCATTGCCGACCAATTATGTCCTTTAAGATTGCTAGCTTTCGGCTTCACCCAGTCTGAGGTACTAACTCAGATAACCCGGTAGTAACAATCACAGAGGTGCTCCCTTTACCGCCTAGCCGAACAATCGGGAACGTAGGGGTAAGCACAGGAGCCAGGCAACCCAGCTTGGCCAAAATCTTATGTAAAATTGGTGCATATTTATGGCTTTATAATGATGATTGCGGAAGGCAGCCCTCGTATATTAAATACAAACGCCGATGATATGTTTATTTTGACTCCGTTGCGACTGTTTATCAGTTGAAAGTGGCCCATCGTCGGCTTCCACCCCCTTGTAGATGCTACGCAGGGTGTTTTCTCAATAACAAAACAACCCTTAGCCGACGTCTCGGTGCCCGAAGGCGGTTGTGTTAGTGGAAATGAGGCAATCAGATATGCAGGCTTTATAACTTTCACTTAGTCATAGGAGCTTAAAGTTGGGAGGCCAGTTACGAGCCCTCGGTAGTGTTCGGCGACAGTGGAGGTCAAGCCGTAAACACTTCGGCCAATGTTATGAATGGACCATCATTTAACACGGGGTGACCTCTATCGATTTTATAGTTTAATACAGTCATCGGATCGCTGACCAGTTTACGCTTATTGTGACAGTCAGTTTTCGGCTTTCTCCACTGAGGCGCTTAACCATGCTAGTTGGAAGCACAATCGCAGTGGTTCTCCCTGTGCGCACCTAGCCGAACAAAGCAGAACGTAAGAGGCAAGCACAGGAGCCGGGCAACCCAACTATTGACCGAAGACACAATTCGAAACTGATGCATATAAAGCAATATCCGAGAATGTTTTTGCCGAACCTCTAAAGGTGTCCAGCATTGCACTGCGAGACTTATGCTGGAAACACACAAATAGTTTAAAAGTGCTATAGGCTTGGAAAACCAAAAAACTTCAGTAAAAACTTTATGCCCAAACTAAATCAAGTCATTTGGTGCCAATCTGAAAATTGGTCTTACTTTTGTGCTTCTGTCGTGCATTAATATGACACTTCCGATCTCAAGACTTCAAGCAGGTCAGCCTACGGCTGCAACTTCCTATCCCGAAGGCAGAGTACTGCTCTTTAAGCCAGTTTAGCGAACTAAACTCGAGCGGCATTAGAGAGAAAATAGGCTATCCGGCTATTGACCACACACTCGAGTCGAGAAAGGAGTGATAGAAAAAGACTTTGCAACGACTAAGAAGAAAACACTTATTATAAAACGGCTCATGTAAATTTTAAGAGCCCCCAAGTGACTTGGGTAAAAGAATTTTATGTATAACGATTGTATGTACCGAAGTACTTATATCATATCTGTGTTCACCCGAACTTTAAACGCGTCTTAACCGACCGTCGGCTTCTCCCTCTTCAGTCAA
>JAAAWM010009681.1:0-26619 GCA_036873465.1 Thinopyrum obtusiflorum
GACAGATCTTTGCCTGGTTTTCCTTGGTCCATCATGACACTAACGAATACTAGGAGACCACTGAAAGGAAAACACAATCGCAATGACAATGAAACAAAAAAGAGAGTGAGGACCGGTTACTTCTTTGCAAAAGTTCTTTTTTTTCTCTGAACGAAAATATACCAACATCACGGATCCGCTTACCTTCCCTTCGGTATATCTACCCTTCTTGCGCTCTTGTCGCTATTTTTGCAATTGCTGGACTTTGAGCGGCATCTGCGCCGCCTTTTTGGCTTTTGCCCGGGTGTTTTATCTTCCGGATTATCGTTGTCGTCCTTATTGGGCATATCTACCATGTATATATCGTGTGACAGGGTAGTAGTCCCACGCCCCAGGGATTCTGGAGCTTCTCCTGCATCGTCGTCCATACCGTTGATGTCTTCGAAGTCGAAGTCAGGCACGTTGGTTAAATCTTTGATCATGGTGATGAAGTGGGTGGTGGGTGGGCAGCGAATTCCTTCGTCGCCTGCTTCCCACTCGAGCCGAACATAGTTCGGCCCAGAGCCTCCTGACAAAGAGAGAGACTTTAATGAGTTCAGCATGTCGCCAAAGGGCGAGGGGGGGGGGGGGGGGGGGGGGGGGGGGGGGGGGGGGGGGGGGGGGGGGGGGGGGGGGGGGGGGGGGGGGGGGGGGGGGGGGGGGGGGGGGGGGGGGGGGGGGGGGGGGGGGGGGGGGGGGGGGGGGGGGGGGGGGGGGGGGGGGGGGGGGGGGGGGGGGGGGGGGGGGGGGGGGGGGGGGGGGGGGGGGGGGGGGGGGGGGGGGGGGGGGGGGGGGGGGGGGGGGGGGGGGGGGGGGGGGGGGGGGGGGGGGGGGGGGGGGGGGGGGGGGGGGGGGGGGGGGGGGGGGGGGGGGGGGGGGGGGGGGGGGGGGGGGGGGGGGGGGGGGGGGGGGGGGGGGGGGGGGGGGGGGGGGGGGGGGGGGGGGGGGGGGGGGGGGGGGGGGGGGGGGGGGGGGGGGGGGGGGGGGGGGGGGGGGGGGGGGGGGGGGGGGGGGGGGGGGGGGGGGGGGGGGGGGGGGGGGGGGGGGGGGGGGGGGGGGGGGGGGGGGGGGGGGGGGGGGGGGGGGGGGGGGGGGGGGGGGGGGGGGGGGGGGGGGGGGGGGGGGGGGGGGGGGGGGGGGGGGGGGGGGGGGGGGGGGGGGGGGGGGGGGGGGGGGGGGGGGGGGGGGGGGGGGGGGGGGGGGGGGGGGGGGGGGGGGGGGGGGGGGGGGGGGGGGGGGGGGGGGGGGGGGGGGGGGGGGGGGGGGGGGGGGGGGGGGGGGGGGGGGGGGGGGGGGGGGGGGGGGGGGGGGGGGGGGGGGGGGGGGGGGGGGGGGGGGGGGGGGGGGGGGGGGGGGGGGGGGGGGGGGGGGGGGGGGGGGGGGGGGGGGGGGGGGGGGGGGGGGGGGGGGGGGGGGGGGGGGGGGGGGGGGGGGGGGGGGGGGGGGGGGGGGGGGGGGGGGGGGGGGGGGGGGGACCGGAGAGGGCTAGGGTTTACATGGAGTCGGTTACAAGGAAGGAAATATAATATCCGGATCGCCAAGCTTGTCTTCCACACAAAGGAGAGTCCCATCCGGACACGGGCCGGAATCTTGTGTCTTGTATCTTCACGCTTCAATAGTCCGAATGATGTATATAGTCCGGCTCTCCGGAACCCCCGAATCCAGGACTCCCTCGGTAGCCCCTGAACCAGGCTTCAATGACGGTGAGTCCGGTGCGCAGTCTTGTTTTCGGCATTGCAAGGCGGGTTCCCTCTCCGAATACTCTAATGTACCCATCATGACGAACATTGTCTGACATCTCATCAATGTTGTACTCCTCGGCTTCAGTGCTTCAATAATGACCATTTCCACGTGTCGAGTGAATGCGAGGAGTCGAGGCATTTTTGCATTTGCCACCCTCGGTCCTTCGGGCTATCCGTCTATTTGAAGAGATGGGGATTCCCAGATCCAAACCTCACTCTCCCTCCTCGAGCAAGCATCCAATAGAGCGCCCAGAAAAAACCATTCCAACATGGCCTGTCGTTGCAGCTGTTCTGCTCGCTCCCCTTTCCCCAAGCCAGGGGACTGGTGAGAGTGTTCAGTTTCCCATAGCCGTTTGATAAAGTTACAAACACAAGGGCTCCTCCCGCCGGCGTTCATGGTCCCTGTCCGAGCCGAAGTGGCCACCTATAACAGCGGAGAACAAGTGGAGAGATCCCCCAATCCGTCTCCAGAGGAGTAAATATGCCTAATTCCGCATCTGTTAAGGGGCGTCGGGTTTCCTATTCATCCCTTCCTTCGTGGGCTTCTGGAGTTTTACGGCCTCCAGTTGCATAACTTTACCCCGGCCTCCGTACTACATATAGCAGGGTATGTCGCCCTTTGTGAGCTATTTCTAGGCTGTGAGGCTCATTTCGGATTGTGGAAGAAGTTGTTCTGCCTTGTCTTCCGCAACCAGGGAGAATCCCTATGTCAAGTGGGCGGGGCCGAAGTATGGCGTATCGCTGAGACCGGATACCTATCCGGCACTCCCAAGAAGGCACCAGATAACTGGGCTTCAGAGTGGTTTTATATTGACGATGCTTCCCTTCCGGATCAAGTCCAGACAGGACTCTCCAAGTTCAGTTTGTAATTGTGATCGGCCTTCTAAGGACCATCCTCTCCGGTTTATATAGACACCGGAGAGGGCTAGGGTTTAGGGGGGGGGGGGGGGGGGGGGGGGGGGGGGGGGGGGGGGGGGGGGGGGGGGGGGGGGGGGGGGGGGGGGGGGGGGGGGGGGGGGGGGGGGGGGGGGGGGGGGGGGGGGGGGGGGGGGGGGGGGGGGGGGGGGGGGGGGGGGGGGGGGGGGGGGGGGGGGGGGGGGGGGGGGGGGGGGGGGGGGGGGGGGGGGGGGGGGGGGGGGGGGGGGGGGGGGGGGGGGGGGGGGGGGGGGGGGGGGGGGGGGGGGGGGGGGGGGGGGGGGGGGGGGGGGGGGGGGGGGGGGGGGGGGGGGGGGGGGGGGGGGGGGGGGGGGGGGGGGGGGGGGGGGGGGGGGGGGGGGGGGGGGGGGGGGGGGGGGGGGGGGGGGGGGGGGGGGGGGGGGGGGGGGGGGGGGGGGGGGGGGGGGGGGGGGGGGGGGGGGGGGGGGGGGGGGGGGGGGGGGGGGGGGGGGGGGGGGGGGGGGGGGGGGGGGGGGGGGGGGGGGGGGGGGGGGGGGGGGGGGGGGGGGGGGGGGGGGGGGGGGGGGGGGGGGGGGGGGGGGGGGGGGGGGGGGGGGGGGGGGGGGGGGGGGGGGGGGGGGGGGGGGGGGGGGGGGGGGGGGGGGGGGGGGGGGGGGGGGGGGGGGGGGGGGGGGGGGGGGGGGGGGGGGGGGGGGGGGGGGGGGGGGGGGGGGGGGGGGGGGGGGGGGGGGGGGGGGGGGGGGGGGGGGGGGGGGGGGGGGGGGGGGGGGGGGGGGGGGGGGGGGGGGGGGGGGGGGGGGGGGGGGGGGGGGGGGGGGGGGGGGGGGGGGGGGGGGGGGGGGGGGGGGGGGGGGGGGGGGGGGGGGGGGGGGGGGGGGGGGGGGGGGGGGGGGGGGGGGGGGGGGGGGGGGGGGGGGGGGGGGGGGGGGGGGGGGGGGGGGGGGGGGGGGGGGGGGGGGGGGGGGGGGGGGGGGGGGGGGGGGGGGGGGGGGGGGGGGGGGGGGGGGGGGGGGGGGGGGGGGGGGGGGGGGGGGGGGGGGGGGGGGGGGGGGGGGGGGGGGGGGGGGGGGGGGGGGGGGGGGGGGGGGGGGGGGGGGGGGGGGGGGGGGGGGGGGGGGGGGGGGGGGGGGGGGGGGGGGGGGGGGGGGGGGGGGGGGGGGGGGGGGGGGGGGGGGGGGGGGGGGGGGGGGGGGGGGGGGGGGGGGGGGGGGGGGGGGGGGGGGGGGGGGGGGGGGGGGGGGGGGGGGGGGGGGGGGGGGGGGGGGGGGGGGGGGGGGGGGGGGGGGGGGGGGGGGGGGGGGGGGGGGGGGGGGGGGGGGGGGGGGGGGGGGGGGGGGGGGGGGGGGGGGGGGGGGGGGGGGGGGGGGGGGGGGGGGGGGGGGGGGGGGGGGGGGGGGGGGGGGGGGGGGGGGGGGGGGGGGGGGGGGGGGGGGGGGGGGGGGGGGGGGGGGGGGGGGGGGGGGGGGGGGGGGGGGGGGGGGGGGGGGGGGGGGGGGGGGGGGGGGGGGGGGGGGGGGGGGGGGGGGGGGGGGGGGGGGGGGGGGGGGGGGGGGGGGGGGGGGGGGGGGGGGGGGGGGGGGGGGGGGGGGGGGGGGGGGGGGGGGGGGGGGGGGGGGGGGGGGGGGGGGGGGGGGGGGGGGGGGGGGGGGGGGGGGGGGGGGGGGGGGGGGGGGGGGGGGGGGGGGGGGGGGGGGGGGGGGGGGGGGGGGGGGGGGGGGGGGGGGGGGGGGGGGGGGGGGGGGGGGGGGGGGGGGGGGGGGGGGGGGGGGGGGGGGGGGGGGGGGGGGGGGGGGGGGGGGGGGGGGGGGGGGGGGGGGGGGGGGGGGGGGGGGGGGGGGGGGGGGGGGGGGGGGGGGGGGGGGGGGGGGGGGGGGGGGGGGGGGGGGGGGGGGGGGGGGGGGGGGGGGGGGGGGGGGGGGGGGGGGGGGGGGGGGGGGGGGGGGGGGGGGGGGGGGGGGGGGGGGGGGGGGGGGGGGGGGGGGGGGGGGGGGGGGGGGGGGGGGGGGGGGGGGGGGGGGGGGGGGGGGGGGGGGGGGGGGGGGGGGGGGGGGGGGGGGGGGGGGGGGGGGGGGGGGGGGGGGGGGGGGGGGGGGGGGGGGGGGGGGGGGGGGGGGGGGGGGGGGGGGGGGGGGGGGGGGGGGGGGGGGGGGGGGGGGGGGGGGGGGGGGGGGGGGGGGGGGGGGGGGGGGGGGGGGGGGGGGGGGGGGGGGGGGGGGGGGGGGGGGGGGGGGGGGGGGGGGGGGGGGGGGGGGGGGGGGGGGGGGGGGGGGGGGGGGGGGGGGGGGGGGGGGGGGGGGGGGGGGGGGGGGGGGGGGGGGGGGGGGGGGGGGGGGGGGGGGGGGGGGGGGGGGGGGGGGGGGGGGGGGGGGGGGGGGGGGGGGGGGGGGGGGGGGGGGGGGGGGGGGGGGGGGGGGGGGGGGGGGGGGGGGGGGGGGGGGGGGGGGGGGGGGGGGGGGGGGGGGGGGGGGGGGGGGGGGGGGGGGGGGGGGGGGGGGGGGGGGGGGGGGGGGGGGGGGGGGGGGGGGGGGGGGGGGGGGGGGGGGGGGGGGGGGGGGGGGGGGGGGGGGGGGGGGGGGGGGGGGGGGGGGGGGGGGGGGGGGGGGGGGGGGGGGGGGGGGGGGGGGGGGGGGGGGGGGGGGGGGGGGGGGGGGGGGGGGGGGGGGGGGGGGGGGGGGGGGGGGGGGGGGGGGGGGGGGGGGGGGGGGGGGGGGGGGGGGGGGGGGGGGGGGGGGGGGGGGGGGGGGGGGGGGGGGGGGGGGGGGGGGGGGGGGGGGGGGGGGGGGGGGGGGGGGGGGGGGGGGGGGGGGGGGGGGGGGGGGGGGGGGGGGGGGGGGGGGGGGGGGGGGGGGGGGGGGGGGGGGGGGGGGGGGGGGGGGGGGGGGGGGGGGGGGGGGGGGGGGGGGGGGGGGGGGGGGGGGGGGGGGGGGGGGGGGGGGGGGGGGGGGGGGGGGGGGGGGGGGGGGGGGGGGGGGGGGGGGGGGGGGGGGGGGGGGGGGGGGGGGGGGGGGGGGGGGGGGGGGGGGGGGGGGGGGGGGGGGGGGGGGGGGGGGGGGGGGGGGGGGGGGGGGGGGGGGGGGGGGGGGGGGGGGGGGGGGGGGGGGGGGGGGGGGGGGGGGGGGGGGGGGGGGGGGGGGGGGGGGGGGGGGGGGGGGGGGGGGGGGGGGGGGGGGGGGGGGGGGGGGGGGGGGGGGGGGGGGGGGGGGGGGGGGGGGGGGGGGGGGGGGGGGGGGGGGGGGGGGGGGGGGGGGGGGGGGGGGGGGGGGGGGGGGGGGGGGGGGGGGGGGGGGGGGGGGGGGGGGGGGGGGGGGGGGGGGGGGGGGGGGGGGGGGGGGGGGGGGGGGGGGGGGGGGGGGGGGGGGGGGGGGGGGGGGGGGGGGGGGGGGGGGGGGGGGGGGGGGGGGGGGGGGGGGGGGGGGGGGGGGGGGGGGGGGGGGGGGGGGGGGGGGGGGGGGGGGGGGGGGGGGGGGGGGGGGGGGGGGGGGGGGGGGGGGGGGGGGGGGGGGGGGGGGGGGGGGGGGGGGGGGGGGGGGGGGGGGGGGGGGGGGGGGGGGGGGGGGGGGGGGGGGGGGGGGGGGGGGGGGGGGGGGGGGGGGGGGGGGGGGGGGGGGGGGGGGGGGGGGGGGGGGGGGGGGGGGGGAAGATGAAGGCACTGAGGGCTGGTGAGGTGATGTGCGTGGGGCGTGCCGCGAGCCAGAGCTCGACCGCTCAGATTTGTCAGCGTTGCAGGGATGGACCCGAGCACAAGCGCCGTGCCAGCATGAGTAGCCCCCGTTGCGGGATGAGCAGGGGGCCGATCGGCTATGCGGAGGCCGCTATGGGTAATAATCAAGTAGGTGATAACCGTGAGATGACTTAAGCAAAGAGGTGGGTTAGCTTAGATAGATGCAAGAATGATTCATGCCACTGGGACAAACCCGAGCGGCCTGGGGAAGATGCGGCCTGAGGGGCGCTCCCGGCAGAGTAAGAAGATGCAAAAGGATAAACGTCGCAGGGACAGACCCGTGCGACTTGGGGATAATGCTGCCCGAGGGGCGCCCCCAACTGAATGAACTGGAAAGAGTCCCCTGATACCGTAGCTGGAGCGATGTTGGAGTAGCCGAAGATGCATGTTGAAGAGTTGCTCCTCACGAGCCGCCAGGGTCCTGAGCCTCAGGAGGCTCCGCAGGCCCAGGTGTCTCCTGGAGAACCATCGCGATCTCCTCCAGGACGGCATGATGTCTGGCCTCCTGAGCCGCCAGGATGCTCTGCAGGTGGCGCTGGAAGGTGACAGCCATGTTCGGCAAGCCGATTGGCATGCAAACATAGCTGTGAGGTGGTCCCTCGCACCGTCCCATGCGCGAAGGCCAGAAACATCCTTGAGACGCGGCCCTGTTGAGCCCTGGAATGTCGACGCAGACGCGCAACTCGCCGTCCTCGCCAGGATGGGGAGCTGCGCTGGGTGGTGGGCGGCGGTCACCGCATATGGTCCTTGCTTCCTGAAGCTCCTGGATCGCCTTGGTGATGAACTCCTGAGCACTAGGCGCTCCTCGCCTTGTTTCCTCTTGAGGGAATCGTGCGGCGAAGCACGCCTCCACGTGGTGCCCGGGCGCCTCCCTCGTGACATTGGCTAGGTCTGAGGCCCTCCAGAAGAGAGCCCCCGAGCCCAGCCTGAGGAGGGCGCCGGACGCGCCTTCCTATGCGAGGGAGGGAGGTGCCCCAACTGCGGGCGCAGATCCTGAGGTGGTGCCGCTGGAGATGCCGCTCTCATGAGGTCCTGGATGGAACAGCTGCTTCTTCTTCTTGGGGATGGCCTCAGGAGGGTACAAGGTGCCTTCGTTGTCCGGGTTTTCGACTGCTGCTGCCTGGTAGGCGTGCTCGAGGGAGCACACCGCATCTCTTTCTTCACATGGGACCGTGATGATGCCGCCGCTCCCTGGCATCTTCAGGACGTTGTAGCCGTGGTGGGTCACTGCCATAAACTTGGCCAAGGCTGGATACCCAAGGATGGCGTTGTACGGTAGGCGGATGTGGGCGACGTCGAAGTCGATGAGCTCGGTGCGGTAGTTGTCACGCTGGCCGAAGGTGACAGGGGGGGGGGGGGGGGGGGGGGGGGGGGGGGGGGGGGGGGGGGGGGGGGGGGGGGGGGGGGGGGGGGGGGGGGGGGGGGGGGGGGGGGGGGGGGGGGGGGGGGGGGGGGGGGGGGGGGGGGGGGGGGGGGGGGGGGGGGGGGGGGGGGGGGGGGGGGGGGGGGGGGGGGGGGGGGGGGGGGGGGGGGGGGGGGGGGGGGGGGGGGGGGGGGGGGGGGGGGGGGGGGGGGGGGGGGGGGGGGGGGGGGGGGGGGGGGGGGGGGGGGGGGGGGGGGGGGGGGGGGGGGGGGGGGGGGGGGGGGGGGGGGGGGGGGGGGGGGGGGGGGGGGGGGGGGGGGGGGGGGGGGGGGGGGGGGGGGGGGGGGGGGGGGGGGGGGGGGGGGGGGGGGGGGGGGGGGGGGGGGGGGGGGGGGGGGGGGGGGGGGGGGGGGGGGGGGGGGGGGGGGGGGGGGGGGGGGGGGGGGGGGGGGGGGGGGGGGGGGGGGGGGGGGGGGGGGGGGGGGGGGGGGGGGGGGGGGGGGGGGGGGGGGGGGGGGGGGGGGGGGGGGGGGGGGGGGGGGGGGGGGGGGGGGGGGGGGGGGGGGGGGGGGGGGGGGGGGGGGGGGGGGGGGGGGGGGGGGGGGGGGGGGGGGGGGGGGGGGGGGGGGGGGGGGGGGGGGGGGGGGGGGGGGGGGGGGGGGGGGGGGGGGGGGGGGGGGGGGGGGGGGGGGGGGGGGGGGGGGGGGGGGGGGGGGGGGGGGGGGGGGGGGGGGGGGGGGGGGGGGGGGGGGGGGGGGGGGGGGGGGGGGGGGGGGGGGGGGGGGGGGGGGGGGGGGGGGGGGGGGGGGGGGGGGGGGGGGGGGGGGGGGGGGGGGGGGGGGGGGGGGGGGGGGGGGGGGGGGGGGGGGGGGGGGGGGGGGGGGGGGGGGGGGGGGGGGGGGGGGGGGGGGGGGGGGGGGGGGGGGGGGGGGGGGGGGGGGGGGGGGGGGGGGGGGGGGGGGGGGGGGGGGGGGGGGGGGGGGGGGGGGGGGGGGGGCAACGCTGTTGAAGCGCTGGATGTACTTCTGCAGGGTTTCCCCTGGCTGCTGCTTGATGCGCCGCAAGTCACCCGCGGCCGGCGGGCGGTCACGAGTGCCCTGGAAGTTGGCGACGAAACACTCGCGCATCTCGCCCCAGGAGGAGATCGATCCCGCGGGCAGGTTCAAGAGCCACGAGCGTGCGCCATCTTTGAGGGCCATAGGGAACCAATTAGCCATGACCTTCTCATCGCTGTTGGCCGCCTCGATGCTTAGCTCATAGAGCTGCAGGAACTCCGTGGGGTCGGGGGTGCTGTCATAGCGCGGAGGCAGGTCCGGCTTCAACTTGTCAGGCCAGACGACGCTGCGCAGCTCGGGAGTGAAGGCATGGCAACCTGCTATGGTCACTGGAGCCCGTCGCAGAGGCGGAGCCTGGTCTTGATATCCACGCGCCACCGCGGCAGGCGGCGCGCAGTCTTGGCGCTGTGGTGCTGGGAGCGCAGGAGCGTTTTCTTGCGGTCGAGGGACTTCTTGGCAGCTTCCTTCTTCATGCACGGGCGCCCGGCATGGCGGGTCACGCTGCGGGGCCGCGCGTCTTGGTGCAAGGGCAGCGTCTTGATGCGGAGGTGGTGGAGGCGCTCCGTGGGCGACGTCGCCCGCTGTTGGAGGTGCTCGAGGTAGTGAAAGGGATGGTGCAGGAGAGCCCCCAGTGGCGCTGACGATCTCGGCGACGCGGTCGAGCCAGTCGTCGACCGGACGGTAACGCAGGAGCTCACGCGCCATGAGCAACGCAGCCTGCGCGTCCGTGCACCCCGGGGGTCTTAATTACCACTGCTTAGCTTTCAATTTGCCTCTGACCATCAGGGGGGGGGGGGGGGGGGGGGGGGGGGGGGGGGGGGGGGGGGGGGGGGGGGGGGGGGGGGGGGGGGGGGGGGGGGGGGGGGGGGGGGGGGGGGGGGGGGGGGGGGGGGGGGGGGGGGGGGGGGGGGGGGGGGGGGGGGGGGGGGGGGGGGGGGGGGGGGGGGGGGGGGGGGGGGGGGGGGGGGGGGGGGGGGGGGGGGGGGGGGGGGGGGGGGGGGGGGGGGGGGGGGGGGGGGGGGGGGGGGGGGGGGGGGGGGGGGGGGGGGGGGGGGGGGGGGGGGGGGGGGGGGGGGGGGGGGGGGGGGGGGGGGGGGGGGGGGGGGGGGGGGGGGGGGGGGGGGGGGGGGGGGGGGGGGGGGGGGGGGGGGGGGGGGGGGGGGGGGGGGGGGGGGGGGGGGGGGGGGGGGGGGGGGGGGGGGGGGGGGGGGGGGGGGGGGGGGGGGGGGGGGGGGGGGGGGGGGGGGGGGGGGGGGGGGGGGGGGGGGGGGGGGGGGGGGGGGGGGGGGGGGGGGGGGGGGGGGGGGGGGGGGGGGGGGGGGGGGGGGGGGGGGGGGGGGGGGGGGGGGGGGGGGGGGGGGGGGGGGGGGGGGGGGGGGGGGGGGGGGGGGGGGGGGGGGGGGGGGGGGGGGGGGGGGGGGGGGGGGGGGGGGGGGGGGGGGGGGGGGGGGGGGGGGGGGGGGGGGGGGGGGGGGGGGGGGGGGGGGGGGGGGGGGGGGGGGGGGGGGGGGGGGGGGGGGGGGGGGGGGGGGGGGGGGGGGGGGGGGGGGGGGGGGGGGGGGGGGGGGGGGGGGGGGGGGGGGGGGGGGGGGGGGGGGGGGGGGGGGGGGGGGGGGGGGGGGGGGGGGGGGGGGGGGGGGGGGGGGGGGGGGGGGGGGGGGGGGGGGGGGGGGGGGGGGGGGGGGGGGGGGGGGGGGGGGGGGGGGGGGGGGGGGGGGGGGGGGGGGGGGGGGGGGGGGGGGGGGGGGGGGGGGGGGGGGGGGGGGGGGGGGGGGGGGGGGGGGGGGGGGGGGGGGGGGGGGGGGGGGGGGGGGGGGGGGGGGGGGGGGGGGGGGGGGGGGGGGGGGGGGGGGGGGGGGGGGGGGGGGGGGGGGGGGGGGGGGGGGGGGGGGGGGGGGGGGGGGGGGGGGGGGGGGGGGGGGGGGGGGGGGGGGGGGGGGGGGGGGGGGGGGGGGGGGGGGGGGGGGGGGGGGGGGGGGGGGGGGGGGGGGGGCAAATCTTCGCGAAGACCCTACCACCGCGCCACCTCAGCTGCCTGCCTGCCTGCATGGCACCGCATGCACCGCTGGCCTGGGCGCGTGTCGAAGCAAGGCGAGGCGGCAACGGATGGGATGGGCCTCGTTCTCGTCCCCAATAAAGCTAAGGGACACCTAAGCTACGCATTAAATGCGTCTTGTCCTGTAACACGAGCGATAAGCTCGCAGCACTGTAGGCCTTTCCACCTCCTGTGTGCCACTCTGGCAGCCCCTTCCAACTATAAAAGGAGGCCCTTGGCATACTGGAGAGGGATTCGGCTCTTTTGAACTACGCAGCCACCATAGCTAGTTCAAGAGCTCAAGAACTCTCTCAAATACACACCAAAGCAGGACTAGGGTATTATGCATCCTCGCGGCCCGAACCTGGGTAAACGATCCTTGTGTTGACTGCTAATCCTGCTCTTCTCACAACCCCGCGCCCTGGCAACCGTAGTAGGGATTCTTGTGATCCCATAGGTGTCGTTTCCCACCGACAGTTTGCATCGACATCCCAGGGCTCAACAGGGCCGCATCGCAGGAACGCTTCTGGCCTTTACGCGTTGGACGGTGCGAGGGCCCACCTCACAGCTATGTTCGCATGCCATTCGGCTTGCCGAACATGGCTGTCACGTTCCAGCGCCACTTGAGGAGCAATCTGGCGGCTCAGGAGGCCAGGCATCATGTTGTCCTGGCCGAAATGGCGACAGTTCTTCAGGAGCCACCTGGGCCTACGGAGCCTCCTGAGGCTCAGGACCCTGGCGGCTCATGAGGATCAACTTCTTCGGCACACACCATCAGCTACTCCAACATCACTCCAGCTACGGTATCAGGTGACTCTTTCCAGTTCATTCAGTTGGGGGCGCCCCTCGGGCAGCATTATCCCCAAGTCGCATGGGCCTGTCCATAAAAGGAGGCCCTTGGCATACTGGAGAGGGATTCGGCTCTTTTGAACTACGGGGGGGGGGGGGGGGGGGGGGGGGGGGGGGGGGGGGGGGGGGGGGGGGGGGGGGGGGGGGGGGGGGGGGGGGGGGGGGGGGGGGGGGGGGGGGGGGGGGGGGGGGGGGGGGGGGGGGGGGGGGGGGGGGGGGGGGGGGGGGGGGGGGGGGGGGGGGGGGGGGGGGGGGGGGGGGGGGGGGGGGGGGGGGGGGGGGGGGGGGGGGGGGGGGGGGGGGGGGGGGGGGGGGGGGGGGGGGGGGGGGGGGGGGGGGGGGGGGGGGGGGGGGGGGGGGGGGGGGGGGGGGGGGGGGGGGGGGGGGGGGGGGGGGGGGGGGGGGGGGGGGGGGGGGGGGGGGGGGGGGGGGGGGGGGGGGGGGGGGGGGGGGGGGGGGGGGGGGGGGGGGGGGGGGGGGGGGGGGGGGGGGGGGGGGGGGGGGGGGGGGGGGGGGGGGGGGGGGGGGGGGGGGGGGGGGGGGGGGGGGGGGGGGGGGGGGGGGGGGGGGGGGGGGGGGGGGGGGGGGGGGGGGGGGGGGGGGGGGGGGGGGGGGGGGGGGGGGGGGGGGGGGGGGGGGGACCGTGAAGGGATTGACAACCCCTTTATCGTGTTGGTTGCGAGGTTCTTATTTATTTGTGTAGGTGCGTGGGACTCGCGCGTGGTCTCCTACTGGATTTATACCTTGGTTCTCAAAAACTAAGGGAAATACTTACGCTACTTTGCTGCATCACCCTTTCCTCTTCAAGGGAAAACCAACGCAGTGCTCAAGAGGTAGCAACGAGCCGCGGTCGGCGCCGAGGGCGGGTCCACCTTCGTCCTCATCACGATCGTCGCCAAGGCCGAGCACCTCGTCACCGTCATTGTCCTCAGGGCAGCACCCGATGCGGCGGCCATCTTCTCCAAACACCCTCACGTAGAGGGTCGCATTGCGCATCGTATTTGAAGTGGAGGGTGCACCGCCTGCCCAGGCCACGCGCGCGGGCAAACATCTGCCAGCCGCGGGCTAGGGCTACGTTGCCCGCGACGAAGACCTCAACCGTGACCCAGGAAGCCTTGCTGCAGCAGCCTTTCGCCTGCAGCCAGAGCCCGCCTGGACCTGTGGCCGGCAGCTCGCTGATGAAGAAGCGCGGGAGCTAAAGCCAGGTGCCAGCCGGGTTCTCCGACCACACGACGAACTCCGGCAGCACCTCCGCCGAGTGGAAGCACGGCCGGGGAGGCCGTGCGACCATGGCACATCTCCCCTCATCGACGGGGCTGCCACAACATGGGAGACTCCCGCCACGCGAAGGGGTGCCACCGCGGCGGTGGGCGGCCACGGCGGGGGTCGCGGTGTGCTTACGGGGACGGCCGCGACCGTGCTTGGGTGGCGAGGAGCCGGGCCCCTCTTGACGAGCCTTCCCCTTCTCTGCGGCTGAGAACCTCTTTGCAGGGGCAATGGATGTCGCTACTGGCAATGGAACAGGGGAGAGGAAGCGAGCGGAGCAGGAAGAGATGAGTGATGGGGGCTCTGCCCCCTCCTCATTTATAGCAGGGGAAGGCCAACCGGCGATCCCCACGATCACAGGTAATGATGGTTTTTCCTTGCATGCAGCAGGGACTCGTCAAGTCAGGCAGTTGCCGAGGCAGCACGGGGAAGCGAAGATGCCCACGTCCAATCAATCGCCACGCATCAACCAAGGTCACAGGCTGTTGGGGCCCGCGGTGCTCCGCACTTGCCCCTTGGCTTCGCCTTGAAGCCAAGTCCGAGCGCGCCTTGGGCCCCGGGGGCTACTATCGGCGTCCTGGTAACGGGGGTCCCCAGACTTGCCTGCCTGCGGCCCACGGCGTGGCTCCGCTAGCGGCCCTGTACGGCCCATCTTCACCAGCAAACACTCAAGACCCTCGCGAGGGGCCAAGCCTCGCGAGGCGGACGGCACAAGACCTCCTCGGGAGCTGCCTCGCCAGGCTGGCTCGTGAGGGGCGGAGAGATCAAGGCAAGGGGAACCTCGCGAGGTTCCTACGACGACAGCCGTGACGACCAAGGCCAGGCGGGCGCCAGCGTGCACAGTGTCCTCGTTTCCTCTTTGGTGCTAAACGGGCAAGCGCAGGCAAGGAGTCCCGAGGCATCAGGCAAAGGTTTCCATATCGGTGCAACGAGACCAAGACCAGCAGGACGGCAAGACGGAGGTCACCATGGAGCCCAAGACGCAGAGCCTTTGGCAGGCGAAGACCACCTTTAGTTAGGATAGCTTGTACTAGTTGTCCCCCTTCAAATTGGCCGTTGTGGCATCCCTTCCCGCTTAATATTTGGAAAGAGGACCAGGCCTCTATAAATAGGACTAGCCACCACAGTAGGAGGCATCTCATCTTGAACTGATCTCATCTTGGACTGGATCCATTCCATCCTCTCCCACACAAGTCCACCGAGCACAAGAACACCTCTCCTCAGTAGGCTGTTCTTCCCCTGTACTGTTCATCCTCAGCCCAAGAGGCAATCTACCACACCACACTGGAGTAGGGTATTACACCACAACGGTGGCCCGAACCAGTATAAATCTCGTGTCTCTTGTGTTACGGGTTTGTCGAGCTAGGCTTTGAGATCGCGGTGAGGCTGAGGATGTGATTAGGTAGGGGGAGATCTTCGTGCGCACCCTAGAGTTCAAACCTCAAGGGTTTTGCCGGATCTCGAAATCCGACAGCAGGCGAGGAGTCCCGAGGCGTCAGGCAAAGGTTTCCATATCGGTGCAACGAGACCAAGACCAGCAGGACGGTAGGACGGAGGTCACCGTGGAGCCCACGGCGGCGTCACCACCAGAGCCTTTGGCAGGCAAAGACCACCTTTTGTCAGGATAGCTTGTACTAGTTGTCTACCTTCAAAATTGGCCGTTGTGGGATCCCTTCCCGCCTAACATTTGGGGAGAGGACCCGGGCCTCTATAAATAGGACTAGCCACCACCCTAGCAGGGGACGGATCATTCAGACCATCCCCACACACACGCAAGCTCACCGAGCTCAAGGACACCTCTCCTCAGGAGGCTGTTCATCCCTTTTAGGGGGGGGGGGGGGGGGGGGGGGGGGGGGGGGGGGGGGGGGGGGGGGGGGGGGGGGGGGGGGGGGGGGGGGGGGGGGGGGGGGGGGGGGGGGGGGGGGGGGGGGGGGGGGGGGGGGGGGGGGGGGGGGGGGGGGGGGGGGGGGGGGGGGGGGGGGGGGGGGGGGGGGGGGGGGGGGGGGGGGGGGGGGGGGGGGGGGGGGGGGGGGGGGGGGGGGGGGGGGGGGGGGGGGGGGGGGGGGGGGGGGGGGGGGGGGGGGGGGGGGGGGGGGGGGGGGGGGGGGGGGGGGGGGGGGGGGGGGGGGGGGGGGGGGGGGGGGGGGGGGGGGGGGGGGGGGGGGGGGGGGGGGGGGGGGGGGGGGGGGGGGGGGGGGGGGGGGGGGGGGGGGGGGGGGGGGGGGGGGGGGGGGGGGGGGGGGGGGGGGGGGGGGGGGGGGGGGGGGGGGGGGGGGGGGGGGGGGGGGGGGGGGGGGGGGGGGGGGGGGGGGGGGGGGGGGGGGGGGGGGGGGGGGGGGGGGGGGGGGGGGGGGGGGGGGGGGGGGGGGGGGGGGGGGGGGGGGGGGGGGGGGGGGGGGGGGGGGGGGGGGGGGGGGGGGGGGGGGGGGGGGGGGGGGGGGGGGGGGGGGGGGGGGGGGGGGGGGGGGGGGGGGGGGGGGGGGGGGGGGGGGGGGGGGGGGGGGGGGGGGGGGGGGGGGGGGGGGGGGGGGGGGGGGGGGGGGGGGGGGGGGGGGGGGGGGGGGGGGGGGGGGGGGGGGGGGGGGGGGGGGGGGGGGGGGGGGGGGGGGGGGGGGGGGGGGGGGGGGGGGGGGGGGGGGGGGGGGGGGGGGGGGGGGGGGGGGGGGGGGGGGGGGGGGGGGGGGGGGGGGGGGGGGGGGGGGGGGGGGGGGGGGGGGGGGGGGGGGGGGGGGGGGGGGGGGGGGGGGGGGGGGGGGGGGGGGGGGGGGGGGGGGGGGGGGGGGGGGGGGGGGGGGGGGGGGGGGGGGGGGGGGGGGGGGGGGGGGGGGGGGGGGGGGGGGGGGGGGGGGGGGGGGGGGGGGGGGGGGGGGGGGGGGGGGGGGGGGGGGGGGGGGGGGGGGGGGGGGGGGGGGGGGGGGGGGGGGGGGGGGGGGGGGGGGGGGGGGGGGGGGGGGGGGGGGGGGGGGGGGGGGGGGGGGGGGGGGGGGGGGGGGGGGGGGGGGGGGGGGGGGGGGGGGGGGGGGGGGGGGGGGGGGGGGGGGGGGGGGGGGGGGGGGGGGGGGGGGGGGGGGGGGGGGGGGGGGGGGGGGGGGGGGGGGGGGGGGGGGGGGGGGGGGGGGGGGGGGGGGGGGGGGGGGGGGGGGGGGGGGGGGGGGGGGGGGGGGGGGGGGGGGGGGGGGGGGGGGGGGGGGGGGGGGGGGGGGGGGGGGGGGGGGGGGGGGGGGGGGGGGGGGGGGGGGGGGGGGGGGGGGGGGGGGGGGGGGGGGGGGGGGGGGGGGGGGGGGGGGGGGGGGGGGGGGGGGGGGGGGGGGGGGGGGGGGGGGGGGGGGGGGGGGGGGGGGGGGGGGGGGGGGGGGGGGGGGGGGGGGGGGGGGGGGGGGGGGGGGGGGGGGGGGGGGGGGGGGGGGGGGGGGGGGGGGGGGGGGGGGGGGGGGGGGGGGGGGGGGGGGGGGGGGGGGGGGGGGGGGGGGGGGGGGGGGGGGGGGGGGGGGGGGGGGGGGGGGGGGGGGGGGGGGGGGGGGGGGGGGGGGGGGGGGGGGGGGGGGGGGGGGGGGGGGGGGGGGGGGGGGGGGGGGGGGGGGGGGGGGGGGGGGGGGGGGGGGGGGGGGGGGGGGGGGGGGGGGGGGGGGGGGGGGGGGGGGGGGGGGGGGGGGGGGGGGGGGGGGGGGGGGGGGGGGGGGGGGGGGGGGGGGGGGGGGGGGGGGGGGGGGGGGGGGGGGGGGGGGGGGGGGGGGGGGGGGGGGGGGGGGGGGGGGGGGGGGGGGGGGGGGGGGGGGGGGGGGGGGGGGGGGGGGGGGGGGGGGGGGGGGGGGGGGGGGGGGGGGGGGGGGGGGGGGGGGGGGGGGGGGGGGGGGGGGGGGGGGGGGGGGGGGGGGGGGGGGGGGGGGGGGGGGGGGGGGGGGGGGGGGGGGGGGGGGGGGGGGGGGGGGGGGGGGGGGGGGGGGGGGGGGGGGGGGGGGGGGGGGGGGGGGGGGGGGGGGGGGGGGGGGGGGGGGGGGGGGGGGGGGGGGGGGGGGGGGGGGGGGGGGGGGGGGGGGGGGGGGGGGGGGGGGGGGGGGGGGGGGGGGGGGGGGGGGGGGGGGGGGGGGGGGGGGGGGGGGGGGGGGGGGGGGGGGGGGGGGGGGGGGGGGGGGGGGGGGGGGGGGGGGGGGGGGGGGGGATAACTTTCTTTGGCCATGTTATTTTGAAAAGACATGATTGCTTTATTAGTGTGCTTGAAGTATTATTGTCTCAATGTCAAATGATAGACTATTGCTTTGAATCACTCGTGTCTTAATATTCATGCCATGATTAGATTACATGATCAAGATTATGCTAGGTAGCATTCCACATAAAAAAATATCTTTTTTATCATTTACCTACTCGAGGACGAGCAGGAATTAAGCTTAGGGATGCTGATATGTCTCCGTCGTATCTATAATTTTTGATTGTTCCATGCCAATATTATACAACTTTCATGTACTTTTGGCAACTTTTTATATTATTTTTGGGACTAACATATTGATCCAGTGCCCAGTGCTAGTTCCTGTTTGTTGCATGTTTTTTGTTTCATAGAAACCCCATATCAAACGGAGTCCAAACGGGATAAAAACA
The DNA here is from genome assembly GCA_036873465.1 of Thinopyrum obtusiflorum. Lineage (NCBI taxonomy): Eukaryota > Viridiplantae > Streptophyta > Magnoliopsida > Poales > Poaceae > Thinopyrum > Thinopyrum obtusiflorum. The sequence continues at coordinate 17,540 of JAAAWM010009681.1, forward strand.
GACGGAGAATATTTTTGGAATATTTGTGATATGTTGATGGAAATAGCAGAACCTGCTCTCATCTTCACTGCTATCTTCCACCCCGACGTCGTTCCAATTGTTCATCCATGTTAGTTTTGTATCTGGTTCTTGCTTGTTGCCTTGATTACTTCTTAATCCACCTATTCTGTCTAACTAATCACAATTTAACTTTAGAAGTAGCAACGAATCTCTCACGAAGATGCTACTTATAACTAATATTTTCTTATAATTGGTGGCACGTGTAAGTTTTTTCAAAGTTAAGCAGGCTACTCGTTTGTTATTCTGTAAGAACACGGCTGTTACTGATGGCACTGAAGTTGACTGGGACGACATCCACAAGTTCCTACACTTTATTGATCGTCTTGAAGTCCTTGTGGGGCGTTTCAATGGTGGAAGGCCACATGGGATATGTGTGCCACTGCTGCACTCCTTGAACAGGTCCAACTGTGTTGAGAAACTTATGGTACGAGCTGTTTTCTTTTATATATGTTGTTCATAAACTCTTGCTTATACACAGTTTTACAGTTGTGATCTTCTTGAAACAGAAACTGCCCAGTTCTATTGTTCCTATACATATGCCTGACCATGGTCGGGTCAGACTTGCGCTTGGTCACAACATGATGTTTATGTCGACCTACTCCATTCCCCTTGGAGGTGAAAAGATACTTATTCATGGGTGGTCTCAAATAATGAAGGCCCGTCCATCTTGGAGAATAGGACAGAAGATTATGTTCCTGCTTTTCCAAGGCTCTAAAGTGAATATACCGTTTATTGACCAAATTGCAAGATGAAGCTGCTTTCAGAAGGTTGTGGATGCGCGGGGTGGCGCCTGGGCCTTGTCCTGGGGCTTGGCGGCCTCACCCTAGGTTAACTGTAGGCAAAGTAGCACTGTTCGAGGCATGTTTTGTACGGTTGAACCTGTATAAGTACTCATACTTGTCGGATTACGGGTTTCGTCAAACCCTTGAGGTTCGAACACTGGGGTGCACACAAAGATCTCACTCTCCCTCGCTCACTCTCGCAACGATCTCAAGGCCTATCCCAACGAACCCAAAGAACAAGAGACACGAGGGTTTATACTGGTTCGGGCCACCGTTGTGGTGTAATACCCTACTCCAGTGCGGTGGTGGTGGATTGCCTTGTAGGCCAAGGATGAACACGTACAAGGGATGAATAGCCTCCTGAGGAGAGGTGTCCTTGAGCTCGGTGAGCTTGCGTGTGTGTGGGGATGGTCTGAATGATCCGTCCCCTGCTAGGGTGGCGGCTAGTCTATTTATAGAGGCCCGGGTCCTCTCCCCAAATGTTAGGCGAGAAGGGATCCCACAACGGCCAATTTTGAAGGGAGACAACTAGTACAAGCTATCCTGACAAAAGGTGGTCTTCGCCTGCCAAAGGCTCTAGTGGTGACGCCGCCGTGGGCTCCGCGATGACCTCCGTCCTGTTGTCCTGCTGGTCTTGGTCTCATCACACCGATATGGAAACCTTTGCCTGACGCCTCGGGACTCCTCGCCTACGCTTGCCCCTTTAGCACCAAAGAGGCAATTGGTACTCTGTGACCGCTGGCGCCCGCCTGGCCTTGGTCGTCATGGCTCACGTCACGCGCACCTCGCGAGGTGCCCCTTGCCTTGATATCTCTGCTCCTCGGGAGCCAGTCTAGTGAGACCGCCCCAGGGGAGGTCTTGGTGTCGTCCGCCTCACGAGGGTCTTGAGAGGTTGCTGACAAAGATGGACCATACCAGGCCGTTGGTGGAGCCACGCCCTGGGCCGCAGGCAGGCAAGTCTGGGTACCCCCATTCCCAGGATGCCGATAGTAGCCCCCGGGCCCAAGGCACGCACGGACTTGGCTTTGAGTCGAAGCCAAAGGGCAAGTGCGGAGCACCGCAGGCCCCAACAGCTTGCGGCCTTGATTGACGCATGGCGACTAACGGGACGTGGGCGTCTCCGCTTCCCCACGCTGCCTCGGCAACCGCCCGACTCGACGAGTCCCTGCTGCATGCAGAGAAAAACCATCATTACCTGTGATCATGGTTGGCCTCCTTCTGGCTATAAATGAGGAGAGGGGCAGAGCCCTCATTGCTCATCTCTTCTTCCATTCCGCCTGCTTCTTCTTCCTCCTTCTTGTTGCGACACTCATGGTGCCGATACGGAGATTCTCCGCCGCTGAGAAGGGGAAAACCCCCCGCAAAGAGCTAGGGCCACTCCCACCGAAGAGGGGGGGGGGGGGGGGGGGGGGGGGGGGGGGGGGGGGGGGGGGGGGGGGGGGGGGGGGGGGGGGGGGGGGGGGGGGGGGGGGGGGGGGGGGGGGGGGGGGGGGGGGGGGGGGGGGGGGGGGGGGGGGGGGGGGGGGGGGGGGGGGGGGGGGGGGGGGGGGGGGGGGGGGGGGGGGGGGGGGGGGGGGGGGGGGGGGGGGGGGGGGGGGGGGGGGGGGGGGGGGGGGGGGGGGGGGGGGGGGGGGGGGGGGGGGGGGGGGGGGGGGGGGGGGGGGGGGGGGGGGGGGGGGGGGGGGGGGGGGGGGGGGGGGGGGGGGGGGGGGGGGGGGGGGGGGGGGGGGGGGGGGGGGGGGGGGGGGGGGGGGGGGGGGGGGGGGGGGGGGGGGGGGGGGGGGGGGGGGGGGGGGGGGGGGGGGGGGGGGGGGGGGGGGGGGGGGGGGGGGGGGGGGGGGGGGGGGGGGGGGGGGGGGGGGGGGGGGGGGGGGGGGGGGGGGGGGGGGGGGGGGGGGGGGGGGGGGGGGGGGGGGGGGGGGGGGGGGGGGGGGGGGGGGGGGGGGGGGGGGGGGGGGGGGGGGGGGGGGGGGGGGGGGGGGGGGGGGGGGGGGGGGGGGGGGGGGGGGGGGGGGGGGGGGGGGGGGGGGGGGGGGGGGGGGGGGGGGGGGGGGGGAGAATACTTATGCTCTTGAGAGAAGCCACTAGTGAAACCTATGGCCCCCGGGTTTCTTTCTCATCATATCAATCTTCATCACTTTATTATTTCTTTGCTTTTACTTTATTTACTTTGCATCTTTATACCAAAAATACCAAAAATATTATTTATCATCTCTATCAGATCTCACTTTCGTAAGTGACCGTGAAGGGATTGACAACCCCTAAGCGCATTGGTTGCGTTGAGCTATTGTTTTTGTGTAGGTACGAGGGACTCGAGCGTAGCCTCCTACTGGATTGATACCTTGGTTCTCAAAAACTGAGGGAAATACTTACGCTACCTTGCTGCATCACCCCTTCCTCTTCAGGTAAATCCAACAAAGTGCTCAAGAGGAAGCATAGATCACCGTCACACGATGATGTCCCCGACGGTGTTCTGGCGCCACCGGGAGAGAAGGGGAGAGGGCCCCCCTTCTTATTTTCTTCCTTGACCTTCTCCCTAGATGGGAGAAGGGTTTCCCCTCTGGTCCATGGCCTCCATGGTGGCGGAGGGGGGGGGGGGGGGGGGGGGGGGGGGGGGGGGGGGGGGGGGGGGGGGGGGGGGGGGGGGGGGGGGGGGGGGGGGGGGGGGGGGGGGGGGGGGGGGGGGGGGGGGGGGGGGGGGGGGGGGGGGGGGGGGGGGGGGGGGGGGGGGGGGGGGGGGGGGGGGGGGGGGGGGGGGGGGGGGGGGGGGGGGGGGGGGGGGGGGGGGGGGGGGGGGGGGGGGGGGGGGGGGGGGGGGGGGGGGGGGGGGGGGGGGGGGGGGGGGGGGGGGGGGGGGGGGGGGGGGGGGGGGGGGGGGGGGGGGGGGGGGGGGGGGGGGGGGGGGGGGGGGGGGGGGGGGGGGGGGGGGGGGGGGGGGGGGGGGGGGGGGGGGGGGGGGGGGGGGGGGGGGGGGGGGGGGGGGGGGGGGGGGGGGGGGGGGGGGGGGGGGGGGGGGGGGGGGGGGGGGGGGGGGGGGGGGGGGGGGGGGGGGGGGGGGGGGGGGGGGGGGGGGGGGGGGGGGGGGGGGGGGGGGGGGGGGGGGGGGGGGGGGGGGGGGGGGGGGGGGGGGGGGGGGGGGGGGGGGGGGGGGGGGGGGGGGGGGGGGGGGGGGGGGGGGGGGGGGGGGGGGGGGGGGGGGGGGGGGGGGGGGGGGGGGGGGGGGGGGGGGGGGGGGGGGGGGGGGGGGGGGGGGGGGGGGGGGGGGGGGGGGGGGGGGGGGGGGGGGGGGGGGGGGGGGGGGGGGGGGGGGGGGGGGGGGGGGGGGGGGGGGGGGGGGGGGGGGGGGGGGGGGGGGGGGGGGGGGGGGGGGGGGGGGGGGGGGGGGGGGGGGGGGGGGGGGGGGGGGGGGGGGGGGGGGGGGGGGGGGGGGGGGGGGGGGGGGGGGGGGGGGGGGGGGGGGGGGGGGGGGGGGGGGGGGGGGGGGGGGGGGGGGGGGGGGGGGGGGGGGGGGGGGGGGGGGGGGGGGGGGGGGGGGGGGGGGGGGGGGGGGGGGGGGGGGGGGGGGGGGGGGGGGGGGGGGGGGGGGGGGGGGGGGGGGGGGGGGGGGGGGGGGGGGGGGGGGGGGGGGGGGGGGGGGGGGGGGGGGGGGGGGGGGGGGGGGGGGGGGGGGGGGGGGGGGGGGGGGGGGGGGGGGGGGGGGGGGGGGGGGGGGGGGGGGGGGGGGGGGGGGGGGGGGGGGGGGGGGGGGGGGGGGGGGGGGGGGGGGGGGGGGGGGGGGGGGGGGGGGGGGGGGGGGGGGGGGGGGGGGGGGGGGGGGGGGGGGGGGGGGGGGGGGGGGGGGGGGGGGGGGGGGGGGGGGGGGGGGGGGGGGGGGGGGGGGGGGGGGGGGGGGGGGGGGGGGGGGGGGGGGGGGGGGGGGGGGGGGGGGGGGGGGGGGGGGGGGGGGGGGGGGGGGGGGGGGGGGGGGGGGGGGGGGGGGGGGGGGGGGGGGGGGGGGGGGGGGGGGGGGGGGGGGGGGGGGGGGGGGGGGGGGGGGGGGGGGGGGGGGGGGGGGGGGGGGGGGGGGGGGGGGGGGGGGGGGGGGGGGGGGGGGGGGGGGGGGGGGGGGGGGGGGGGGGGGGGGGGGGGGGGGGGGGGGGGGGGGGGGGGGGGGGGGGGGGGGGGGGGGGGGGGGGGGGGGGGGGGGGGGGGGGGGGGGGGGGGGGGGGGGGGGGGGGGGGGGGGGGGGGGGGGGGGGGGGGGGGGGGGGGGGGGGGGGGGGGGGGGGGGGGGGGGGGGGGGGGGGGGGGGGGGGGGGGGGGGGGGGGGGGGGGGGGGGGGGGGGGGGGGGGGGGGGGGGGGGGGGGGGGGGGGGGGGGGGGGGGGGGGGGGGGGGGGGGGGGGGGGGGGGGGGGGGGGGGGGGGGGGGGGGGGGGGGGGGGGGGGGGGGGGGGGGGGGGGGGGGGGGGGGGGGGGGGGGGGGGGGGGGGGGGGGGGGGGGGGGGGGGGGGGGGGGGGGGGGGGGGGGGGGGGGGGGGGGGGGGGGGGGGGGGGGGGGGGGGGGGGGGGGGGGGGGGGGGGGGGGGGGGGGGGGGGGGGGGGGGGGGGGGGGGGGGGGGGGGGGGGGGGGGGGGGGGGGGGGGGGGGGGGGGGGGGGGGGGGGGGGGGGGGGGGGGGGGGGGGGGGGGGGGGGGGGGGGGGGGGGGGGGGGGGGGGGGGGGGGGGGGGGGGGGGGGGGGGGGGGGGGGGGGGGGGGGGGGGGGGGGGGGGGGGGGGGGGGGGGGGGGGGGGGGGGGGGGGGGGGGGGGGGGGGGGGGGGGGGGGGGGGGGGGGGGGGGGGGGGGGGGGGGGGGGGGGGGGGGGGGGGGGGGGGGGGGGGGGGGGGGGGGGGGGGGGGGGGGGGGGGGGGGGGGGGGGGGGGGGGGGGGGGGGGGGGGGGGGGGGGGGGGGGGGGGGGGGGGGGGGGGGGGGGGGGGGGGGGGGGGGGGGGGGGGGGGGGGGGGGGGGGGGGGGGGGGGGGGGGGGGGGGGGGGGGGGGGGGGGGGGGGGGGGGGGGGGGGGGGGGGGGGGGGGGGGGGGGGGGGGGGGGGGGGGGGGGGGGGGGGGGGGGGGGGGGGGGGGGGGGGGGGGGGGGGGGGGGGGGGGGGGGGGGGGGGGGGGGGGGGGGGGGGGGGGGGGGGGGGGGGGGGGGGGGGGGGGGGGGGGGGGGGGGGGGGGGGGGGGGGGGGGGGGGGGGGGGGGGGGGGGGGGGGGGGGGGGGGGGGGGGGGGGGGGGGGGGGGGGGGGGGGGGGGGGGGGGGGGGGGGGGGGGGGGGGGGGGGGGGGGGGGGGGGGGGGGGGGGGGGGGGGGGGGGGGGGGGGGGGGGGGGGGGGGGGGGGGGGGGGGGGGGGGGGGGGGGGGGGGGGGGGGGGGGGGGGGGGGGGGGGGGGGGGGGGGGGGGGGGGGGGGGGGGGGGGGGGGGGGGGGGGGGGGGGGGGGGGGGGGGGGGGGGGGGGGGGGGGGGGGGGGGGGGGGGGGGGGGGGGGGGGGGGGGGGGGGGGGGGGGGGGGGGGGGGGGGGGGGGGGGGGGGGGGGGGGGGGGGGGGGGGGGGGGGGGGGGGGGGGGGGGGGGGGGGGGGGGGGGGGGGGGGGGGGGGGGGGGGGGGGGGGGGGGGGGGGGGGGGGGGGGGGGGGGGGGGGGGGGGGGGGGGGGGGGGGGGGGGGGGGGGGGGGGGGGGGGGGGGGGGGGGGGGGGGGGGGGGGGGGGGGGGGGGGGGGGGGGGGGGGGGGGGGGGGGGGGGGGGGGGGGGGGGGGGGGGGGGGGGGGGGGGGGGGGGGGGGGGGGGGGGGGGGGGGGGGGGGGGGGGGGGGGGGGGGGGGGGGGGGGGGGGGGGGGGGGGGGGGGGGGGGGGGGGGGGGGGGGGGGGGGGGGGGGGGGGGGGGGGGGGGGGGGGGGGGGGGGGGGGGGGGGGGGGGGGGGGGGGGGGGGGGGGGGGGGGGGGGGGGGGGGGGGGGGGGGGGGGGGGGGGGGGGGGGGGGGGGGGGGGGGGGGGGGGGGGGGGGGGGGGGGGGGGGGGGGGGGGGGGGGGGGGGGGGGGGGGGGGGGGGGGGGGGGGGGGGGGGGGGGGGGGGGGGGGGGGGGGGGGGGGGGGGGGGGGGGGGGGGGGGGGGGGGGGGGGGGGGGGGGGGGGGGGGGGGGGGGGGGGGGGGGGGGGGGGGGGGGGGGGGGGGGGGGGGGGGGGGGGGGGGGGGGGGGGGGGGGGGGGGGGGGGGGGGGGGGGGGGGGGGGGGGGGGGGGGGGGGGGGGGGGGGGGGGGGGGGGGGGGGGGGGGGGGGGGGGGGGGGGGGGGGGGGGGGGGGGGGGGGGGGGGGGGGGGGGGGGGGGGGGGGGGGGGGGGGGGGGGGGGGGGGGGGGGGGGGGGGGGGGGGGGGGGGGGGGGGGGGGGGGGGGGGGGGGGGGGGGGGGGGGGGGGGGGGGGGGGGGGGGGGGGGGGGGGGGGGGGGGGGGGGGGGGGGGGGGGGGGGGGGGGGGGGGGGGGGGGGGGGGGGGGGGGGGGGGGGGGGGGGGGGGGGGGGGGGGGGGGGGGGGGGGGGGGGGGGGGGGGGGGGGGGGGGGGGGGGGGGGGGGGGGGGGGGGGGGGGGGGGGGGGGGGGGGGGGGGGGGGGGGGGGGGGGGGGGGGGGGGGGGGGGGGGGGGGGGGGGGGGGGGGGGGGGGGGGGGGGGGGGGGGGGGGGGGGGGGGGGGGGGGGGGGGGGGGGGGGGGGGGGGGGGGGGGGGGGGGGGGGGGGGGGGGGGGGGGGGGGGGGGGGGGGGGGGGGGGGGGGGGGGGGGGGGGGGGGGGGGGGGGGGGATATTGGTCCCCCTTCAATCCCGTATGCATCAATTTCTATGCTAGGTTGAAGGTTCTATCACTCTTGCCCTCCAATACATAGTCCCATCAACATACAACTAACCCTATGGTGTGATCCACGAATGCTCTTATGATGGGCACCAAAGGACAGCAACATAACCACAAGAAATTAAACCAATCATAGCAATTCACCAATTTCCGTTAGGACAACGAAAATCTACTCAGACATCATAGGATGGCAACACATCATTGGATAATAATATGAAGCATAAAGCACCATGTCCAAGTAGAGGGTACAGCGGGTTGCGGAAGAGTGGACCGCTGTAGATAGATGGAGGAAGGTGATGAAGATGTTGGTGAAGATGACGGAGGTGTTGGTGTAGATCGCCGTCGCACGATGATGGCCCCGGTGGCACTCCGGCGCCACCGGAAGCGAGAGGGAGAGAGCCCCCCTTCTTCTTCTTATTCTTATTCTTCCTTGACCTTCTCCCTAGATGGGAGAAGGGTTTCCCCTCTGGTCCATGGCCTCCATGGCAGCGGAGGGGCGAGAGCCCCTCCGAGATTGGATCTGTCTCTCTGTCTCTCTTTGTTTCTGCGTTCCGGACTCTGGCCTTTTACTGTTTCTTATATTCCCGGAGATCCGTAACTCCGATTGGGCTGAAATTTGAACACAATTTTTATCCGGATATTGGCTTTCTTGTGGCGAAAGAAGGGCACCAACTGCCTTACGGAGTGGCCACGAGGGCCCAGGGCGCGCCTGACCCCCTGGGGCGCGCCCCTCACCCTCGTGGGCCCCTCGAGCATTGTCTCGCGTTGATTCCACTTCCCAAAATTCACATATATTTAAAAAAAAATCTCCGTAAGTTTTTATCCCGTTTGGACTCCATTTGATATGGATTTTCTGCGAAACAAAGAACATGCAACAAACAAGAACTGGCACTGGGCACTGGATCAATATGTTAGTCCCAAAAATAGTATAAAAAGTTGCCAAAAGTATGTAAGAGTTGTAGAATATTGGCATGGAACAATCAAAAATTATAGATACGATGGAGACGTATCCGCATCCCCAAGCTTAATTCCTGCTCGTCCTCGAGTAGGTAAATGATAAAAAAGATAATTTTTTATGTGGAATGCTACCTAGCATAATCTTGATCATGTAATCTAATCATGGCATGAATATTAAGACACGAGTGATTCAAAGCAATAGTCTATCATTTGATATTAGGACAATAATACTTCAAGCATACTAATAAAGCAATCATGTCTTTTCAAAATAACATGGCCAAAGAAAGTTATCCCTACAAAATCATATGGTCTGGCTATGCTCCATCTTCACCACACAAAATATTCAAATCATGCACAACCCCGATGACAGGCCAAGCAATTGTTTCATACTTTTGACATTCTCAAACCTTTTCAACTTTCACG
>JAAAWM010009682.1:0-26623 GCA_036873465.1 Thinopyrum obtusiflorum
ATAAGAATTACGTTATGCGTATCCTTCACCAATTTAAATTGATGACAAGCAACAGATTTGGCATACTACTTATTCTTCTTGAGGGATTGAAAAGAGATATAGTGCCAACTTGAAGAAGTTATTGATGGGACCACCGGTGGGATTGGAAACAACGAATGAAATGATACGGTAGCAAAGGAAGAGGAATCTTGAACGAACCACCGTAAGAATTTAAAATGAAAGTAGCAAAGGCACAATTCACCGGGAAGAATTGGAAAACGAATGAAGATACTTGAGTGGATTTAGATACATGAGAACGAAGAGGCCATGAACTGATTAGAGGTTATTTGAACGATGCACCAGTAAGATTTGGAGAACGATAGCTACACGCTGAGAATGAAGAATTATGACATGATGGCCTTCGGAGGAAAGAAATGGAAACAACTCAAGAAATGCTCCGGATGGGTGAAAAGAATTCCCACAATCGAAAACAATTATGAGAGGATGGCATCAAACTTGAACTACACATCTTTGGAAGAACGGGTAAGGATTTAAGAGGAACTCTTCTTCGGTCTTCAAAATCCGAGAATGACGAGGAGAAACACCACCCAATTGTTGAGACACTCCGGAACAAAGAAGAATATAAATGATGAACCAATGATGAAAATATTCTGAAAGCGATCTTGGAGAAGGAATATGACTGATGAAAATTCATTCTTACGTCAAACTTCGAAAGACTTTGGGAATCGCTCCGAATAAATTAGAAGAGTCAGGTTAGATCCTAGGAAAAGACATGTGGGTTAGGGCCCACTCAAAAGAAAACAACGTTGGGGGGGGGGGGGGGGGGGGGGGGGGGGGGGGGGGGGGGGGGGGGGGGGGGGGGGGGGGGGGGGGGGGGGGGGGGGGGGGGGGGGGGGGGGGGGGGGGGGGGGGGGGGGGGGGGGGGGGGGGGGGGGGGGGGGGGGGGGGGGGGGGGGGGGGGGGGGGGGGGGGGGGGGGGGGGGGGGGGGGGGGGGGGGGGGGGGGGGGGGGGGGGGGGGGGGGGGGGGGGGGGGGGGGGGGGGGGGGGGGGGGGGGGGGGGGGGGGGGGGGGGGGGGGGGGGGGGGGGGGGGGGGGGGGGGGGGGGGGGGGGGGGGGGGGGGGGGGGGGGGGGGGGGGGGGGGGGGGGGGGGGGGGGGGGGGGGGGGGGGGGGGGGGGGGGGGGGGGGGGGGGGGGGGGGGGGGGGGGGGGGGGGGGGGGGGGGGGGGGGGGGGGGGGGGGGGGGGGGGGGGGGGGGGGGGGGGGGGGGGGGGGGGGGGGGGGGGGGGGGGGGGGGGGGGGGGGGGGGGGGGGGGGGGGGGGGGGGGGGGGGGGGGGGGGGGGGGGGGGGGGGGGGGGGGGGGGGGGGGGGGGGGGGGGGGGGGGGGGGGGGGGGGGGGGGGGGGGGGGGGGGGGGGGGGGGGGGGGGGGGGGGGGGGGGGGGGGGGGGGGGGGGGGGGGGGGGGGGGGGGGGGGGGGGGGGGGGGGGGGGGGGGGGGGGGGGGGGGGGGGGGGGGGGGGGGGGGGGGGGGGGGGGGGGGGGGGGGGGGGGGGGGGGGGGGGGGGGGGGGGGGGGGGGGGGGGGGGGGGGGGGGGGGGGGGGGGGGGGGGGGGGGGGGGGGGGGGGGGGGGGGGGGGGGGGGGGGGGGGGGGGGGGGGGGGGGGGGGGGGGGGGGGGGGGGGGGGGGGGGGGGGGGGGGGGGGGGGGGGGGGGGGGGGGGGGGGGGGGGGGGGGGGGGGGGGGGGGGGGGGGGGGGGGGGGGGGGGGGGGGGGGGGGGGGGGGGGGGGGGGGGGGGGGGGGGGGGGGGGGGGGGGGGGGGGGGGGGGGGGGGGGGGGGGGGGGGGGGGGGGGGGGGGGGGGGGGGGGGGGGGGGGGGGGGGGGGGGGGGGGGGGGGGGGGGGGGGGGGGGGGGGGGGGGGGGGGGGGGGGGGGGGGGGGGGGGGGGGGGGGGGGGGGGGGGGGGGGGGGGGGGGGGGGGGGGGGGGGGGGGGGGGGGGGGGGGGGGGGGGGGGGGGGGGGGGGGGGGGGGGGGGGGGGGGGGGGGGGGGGGGGGGGGGGGGGGGGGGGGGGGGGGGGGGGGGGGGGGGGGGGGGGGGGGGGGGGGGGGGGGGGGGGGGGGGGGGGGGGGGGGGGGGGGGGGGGGGGGGGGGGGGGGGGGGGGGGGGGGGGGGGGGGGGGGGGGGGGGGGGGGGGGGGGGGGGGGGGGGGGGGGGGGGGGGGGGGGGGGGGGGGGGGGGGGGGGGGGGGGGGGGGGGGGGGGGGGGGGGGGGGGGGGGGGGGGGGGGGGGGGGGGGGGGGGGGGGGGGGGGGGGGGGGGGGGGGGGGGGGGGGGGGGGGGGGGGGGGGGGGGGGGGGGGGGGGGGGGGGGGGGGGGGGGGGGGGGGGGGGGGGGGGGGGGGGGGGGGGGGGGGGGGGGGGGGGGGGGGGGGGGGGGGGGGGGGGGGGGGGGGGGGGGGGGGGGGGGGGGGGGGGGGGGGGGGGGGGGGGGGGGGGGGGGGGGGGGGGGGGGGGGGGGGGGGGGGGGGGGGGGGGGGGGGGGGGGGGGGGGGGGGGGGGGGGGGGGGGGGGGGGGGGGGGGGGGGGGGGGGGGGGGGGGGGGGGGGGGGGGGGGGGGGGGGGGGGGGGGGGGGGGGGGGGGGGGGGGGGGGGGGGGGGGGGGGGGGGGGGGGGGGGGGGGGGGGGGGGGGGGGGGGGGGGGGGGGGGGGGGGGGGGGGGGGGGGGGGGGGGGGGGGGGGGGGGGGGGGGGGGGGGGGGGGGGGGGGGGGGGGGGGGGGGGGGGGGGGGGGGGGGGGGGGGGGGGGGGGGGGGGGGGGGGGGGGGGGGGGGGGGGGGGGGGGGGGGGGGGGGGGGGGGGGGGGGGGGGGGGGGGGGGGGGGGGGGGGGGGGGGGGGGGGGGGGGGGGGGGGGGGGGGGGGGGGGGGGGGGGGGGGGGGGGGGGGGGGGGGGGGGGGGGGGGGGGGGGGGGGGGGGGGGGGGGGGGGGGGGGGGGGGGGGGGGGGGGGGGGGGGGGGGGGGGGGGGGGGGGGGGGGGGGGGGGGGGGGGGGGGGGGGGGGGGGGGGGGGGGGGGGGGGGGGGGGGGGGGGGGGGGGGGGGGGGGGGGGGGGGGGGGGGGGGGGGGGGGGGGGGGGGGGGGGGGGGGGGGGGGGGGGGGGGGGGGGGGGGGGGGGGGGGGGGGGGGGGGGGGGGGGGGGGGGGGGGGGGGGGGGGGGGGGGGGGGGGGGGGGGGGGGGGGGGGGGGGGGGGGGGGGGGGGGGGGGGGGGGGGGGGGGGGGGGGGGGGGGGGGGGGGGGGGGGGGGGGGGGGGGGGGGGGGGGGGGGGGGGGGGGGGGGGGGGGGGGGGGGGGGGGGGGGGGGGGGGGGGGGGGGGGGGGGGGGGGGGGGGGGGGGGGGGGGGGGGATTAGGCATTATGAGAAAGAAGAAAAGTTGCTGCCCCCGGTTTTTCTAGACTATAAGAGTATGGTAGCACATGATTTTATCATTAAGAATAGGGAAAAGACGCTTAAGTACAAACTGATATTTGATAAAATTCGCCCTGAGATTATTACTTTGTCGGCTCCTTCTTTGTTTGACTTATCTGCAGGCAAGTACCTTGTTCCGCCGGAGGTCATTCACGCCTACCAAAACCCCACACCAGCTACAGAGCTAGAGCCGGAACCACAATTCGATCCTTCACGACAGTCTGTTTACTAGTGGGATCCGGAGGAGATTGCCAACCAGTGGCAACCCGAGGCTCCTTCTCAGTACGACCCCAGTTACAACTCTGGATATCCGCCAGGCCAGCCGTGGCCATAGACCAACATAGGCCAAAAGCCTAAGCTTGGGGGAGTACGTATTTCTCACCGACATTACATTCATGTTCACACGCTCATGCTAATTGTCGGTGCTCATACTTTTTCACTGTAATATCCATGCTAGTTTATTTTCTTTTTTATGCTTTCTTCTTGTGTGTTTGAAAAACCTTAAGAAAAACCAAAAAATTTGTTGTAGCTTTTAGCTAGTTTACTTTCTTGCTTGTAGTAGTATTAATTAAAAGAAAACACAAAAAGATTTCTCGTTATTCTTTTGCTTGTTGGGAGCTTTCCCGTGTAAATAGTTTTATTTCTTTTCTTTTCCTTGGGGGTCGATAGGAAAAGACCATAATGAAAATGTTGAAGTGGCTCTTATATGCATTATTGTTGATTTGACAAAGAGCCCATATTACCTTGTCTTCTCCTTTGTATCAGATGCTTGCAGAATCCAGCTTAGTCCAATGCACGTGCACTATTATTATTATTATTATTATCATCGTTCGGTCGTGCAAGTGAAAGGCAATTATGACGATATATGATGGACCGATTGAGATGAGAGAAGCTGGTATGAACTCGACCTCTCTTGTTTCTGTAAATATGATTAGTTCATCGTTCCTGATTCAGCCTATTATGAATAAACATGGGGGGGGGGGGGGGGGGGGGGGGGGGGGGGGGGGGGGGGGGGGGGGGGGGGGGGGGGGGGGGGGGGGGGGGGGGGGGGGGGGGGGGGGGGGGGGGGGGGGGGGGGGGGGGGGGGGGGGGGGGGGGGGGGGGGGGGGGGGGGGGGGGGGGGGGGGGGGGGGGGGGGGGGGGGGGGGGGGGGGGGGGGGGGGGGGGGGGGGGGGGGGGGGGGGGGGGGGGGGGGGGGGGGGGGGGGGGGGGGGGGGGGGGGGGGGGGGGGGGGGGGGGGGGGGGGGGGGGGGGGGGGGGGGGGGGGGGGGGGGGGGGGGGGGGGGGGGGGGGGGGGGGGGGGGGGGGGGGGGGGGGGGGGGGGGGGGGGGGGGGGGGGGGGGGGGGGGGGGGGGGGGGGGGGGGGGGGGGGGGGGGGGGGGGGGGGGGGGGGGGGGGGGGGGGGGGGGGGGGGGGGGGGGGGGGGGGGGGGGGGGGGGGGGGGGGGGGGGGGGGGGGGGGGGGGGGGGGGGGGGGGGGGGGGGGGGGGGGGGGGGGGGGGGGGGGGGGGGGGGGGGGGGGGGGGGGGGGGGGGGGGGGGGGGGGGGGGGGGGGGGGGGGGGGGGGGGGGGGGGGGGGGGGGGGGGGGGGGGGGGGGGGGGGGGGGGGGGGGGGGGGGGGGGGGGGGGGGGGGGGGGGGGGGGGGGGGGGGGGGGGGGGGGGGGGGGGGGGGGGGGGGGGGGGGGGGGGGGGGGGGGGGGGGGGGGGGGGGGGGGGGGGGGGGGGGGGGGGGGGGGGGGGGGGGGGGGGGGGGGGGGGGGGGGGGGGGGGGGGGGGGGGGGGGGGGGGGGGGGGGGGGGGGGGGGGGGGGGGGGGGGGGGGGGGGGGGGGGGGGGGGGGGGGGGGGGGGGGGGGGGGGGGGGGGGGGGGGGGGGGGGGGGGGGGGGGGGGGGGGGGGGGGGGGGGGGGGGGGGGGGGGGGGGGGGGGGGGGGGGGGGGGGGGGGGGGGGGGGGGGGGGGGGGGGGGGGGGGGGGGGGGGGGGGGGGGGGGGGGGGGGGGGGGGGGGGGGGGGGGGGGGGGGGGGGGGGGGGGGGGGGGGGGGGGGGGGGGGGGGGGGGGGGGGGGGGGGGGGGGGGGGGGGGGGGGGGGGGGGGGGGGGGGGGGGGGGGGGGGGGGGGGGGGGGGGGGGGGGGGGGGGGGGGGGGGGGGGGGGGGGGGGGGGGGGGGGGGGGGGGGGGGGGGGGGGGGGGGGGGGGGGGGGGGGGGGGGGGGGGGGGGGGGGGGGGGGGGGGGGGGGGGGGGGGGGGGGGGGGGGGGGGGGGGGGGGGGGGGGGGGGGGGGGGATGTTTCATTCATAATAGGCTGAATCAGGAATGATGAACTAATCATATTTACAGAAACAAGAGAAGTCGAGTTCATACCAGCTTTTCTCATCTCAATCAGTCCATCATATATTGTCATTATTGCCTTTCACTTGCATGACCGAACGGTGTGGATAATAATAATAGTGCACGTGCAATTGGACTAAGCTGGAATCTGCAAGCATTTAATACAAAGGAGAAGACAAGGTAACATGGGCTCTTTGTTAAATCAACAATAATGCATAAAAGAGCCACTTCAACATTTTCATTATGGTCTTCTCCTCTCAACCCCCAAAGAAAAGAAAAGAAATAACACTATTTACACGGGAAAGCTCCCAACAAGCAAAAGAAGAACGAGAAATCTTTTTGGGTTTTCTTTTAATTATTACTACACAGGCATGGAAAGTAAACTAGATAAAAGTTACAACTATTTTTTTGGTTTTTCTTAAGGTTTTTCAAACACACAAGAAGAAAGCTAGAAAAAGGAAAATAAACTAGCATGGATAGTACAATGAAAAAGTATGAGCACCGACAACTAGCATGAGTGTGTGAACATGAATGTAACGTCGGTGGGAAATACGTACTCCCCCAAGCTTAGGCTTTTGGCCTAAGTTGGTCTATGCCCAAGGATCAAAGTTGTAGCTGGGGTCGTACTGAGATGCAGCAGCTATTGCCTCATGAGCTGCAGCTTGGAGGCGAGCTGCCTCTGTCCTCCTCTCATACTCGTTCGCCTCCTCCCTGGTTATAACATATCTCCCTTTTGCCTGAAAGTCAAAGAAAGTAGGAGCAGGGAGAGCAACATGGACAGTGCGACGCCTGTCAAAGATTAGTCGGTACTGGAGAGATTGTTCATTCCTCTCAATAAACTGATGGCGAACCATAGCATTAAAATCTAAATAAGCAGGAGGCAATTCCATATCATTTTCATGTATGGGTATCTCATAATTGGCTAAACGGGTTGCATAAATTCCACCAAACAAGTCTCCACTTAAACTATTAAGATGCAACCTTCGTGCAACAATGGCCCCCAAGGGGGGGGGGGGGGGGGGGGGGGGGGGGGGGGGGGGGGGGGGGGGGGGGGGGGGGGGGGGGGGGGGGGGGGGGGGGGGGGGGGGGGGGGGGGGGGGGGGGGGGGGGGGGGGGGGGGGGGGGGGGGGGGGGGGGGGGGGGGGGGGGGGGGGGGGGGGGGGGGGGGGGGGGGGGGGGGGGGGGGGGGGGGGGGGGGGGGGGGGGGGGGGGGGGGGGGGGGGGGGGGGGGGGGGGGGGGGGGGGGGGGGGGGGGGGGGGGGGGGGGGGGGGGGGGGGGGGGGGGGGGGGGGGGGGGGGGGGGGGGGGGGGGGGGGGGGGGGGGGGGGGGGGGGGGGGGGGGGGGGGGGGGGGGGGGGGGGGGGGGGGGGGGGGGGGGGGGGGGGGGGGGGGGGGGGGGGGGGGGGGGGGGGGGGGGGGGGGGGGGGGGGGGGGGGGGGGGGGGGGGGGGGGGGGGGGGGGGGGGGGGGGGGGGGGGGGGGGGGGGGGGGGGGGGGGGGGGGGGGGGGGGGGGGGGGGGGGGGGGGGGGGGGGGGGGGGGGGGGGGGGGGGGGGGGGGGGGGGGGGGGGGGGGGGGGGGGGGGGGGGGGGGGGGGGGGGGGGGGGGGGGGGGGGGGGGGGGGGGGGGGGGGGGGGGGGGGGGGGGGGGGGGGGGGGGGGGGGGGGGGGGGGGGGGGGGGGGGGGGGGGGGGGGGGGGGGGGGGGGGGGGGGGGGGGGGGGGGGGGGGGGGGGGGGGGGGGGGGGGGGGGGGGGGGGGGGGGGGGGGGGGGGGGGGGGGGGGGGGGGGGGGGGGGGGGGGGGGGGGGGGGGGGGGGGGGGGGGGGGGGGGGGGGGGGGGGGGGGGGGGGGGGGGGGGGGGGGGGGGGGGGGGGGGGGGGGGGGGGGGGGGGGGGGGGGGGGGGGGGGGGGGGGGGGGGGGGGGGGGGGGGGGGGGGGGGGGGGGGGGGGGGGGGGGGGGGGGGGGGGGGGGGGGGGGGGGGGGGGGGGGGGGGGGGGGGGGGGGGGGGGGGGGGGGGGGGGGGGGGGGGGGGGGGGGGGGGGGGGGGGGGGGGGGGGGGGGGGGGGGGGGGGGGGGGGGGGGGGGGGGGGGGGGGGGGGGGGGGGGGGGGGGGGGGGGGGGGGGGGGGGGGGGGGGGGGGGGGGGGGGGGGGGGGGGGGGGGGGGGGGGGGGGGGGGGGGGGGGGGGGGGGGGGGGGGGGGGGGGGGGGGGGGGGGGGGGGGGGGGGGGGGGGGGGGGGGGGGGGGGGGGGGGGGGGGGGGGGGGGGGGGGGGGGGGGGGGGGGGGGGGGGGGGGGGGGGGGGGGGGGGGGGGGGGGGGGGGGGGGGGGGGGGGGGGGGGGGGGGGGGGGGGGGGGGGGGGGGGGGGGGGGGGGGGGGGGGGGGGGGGGGGGGGGGGGGGGGGGGGGGGGGGGGGGGGGGGGGGGGGGGGGGGGGGGGGGGGGGGGGGGGGGGGGGGGGGGGGGGGGGGGGGGGGGGGGGGGGGGGGGGGGGGGGGGGGGGGGGGGGGGGGGGGGGGGGGGGGGGGGGGGGGGGGGGGGGGGGGGGGGGGGGGGGGGGGGGGGGGGGGGGGGGGGGGGGGGGGGGGGGGGGGGGGGGGGGGGGGGGGGGGGGGGGGGGGGGGGGGGGGGGGGGGGGGGGGGGGGGGGGGGGGGGGGGGGGGGGGGGGGGGGGGGGGGGGGGGGGGGGGGGGGGGGGGGGGGGGGGGGGGGGGGGGGGGGGGGGGGGGGGGGGGGGGGGGGGGGGGGGGGGGGGGGGGGGGGGGGGGGGGGGGGGGGGGGGGGGGGGGGGGGGGGGGGGGGGGGGGGGGGGGGGGGGGGGGGGGGGGGGGGGGGGGGGGGGGGGGGGGGGGGGGGGGGGGGGGGGGGGGGGGGGGGGGGGGGGGGGGGGGGGGGGGGGGGGGGGGGGGGGGGGGGGGGGGGGGGGGGGGGGGGGGGGGGGGGGGGGGGGGGGGGGGGGGGGGGGGGGGGGGGGGGGGGGGGGGGGGGGGGGGGGGGGGGGGGGGGGGGGGGGGGGGGGGGGGGGGGGGGGGGGGGGGGGGGGGGGGGGGGGGGGGGGGGGGGGGGGGGGGGGGGGGGGGGGGGGGGGGGGGGGGGGGGGGGGGGGGGGGGGGGGGGGGGGGGGGGGGGGGGGGGGGGGGGGGGGGGGGGGGGGGGGGGGGGGGGGGGGGGGGGGGGGGGGGGGGGGGGGGGGGGGGGGGGGGGGGGGGGGGGGGGGGGGGGGGGGGGGGGGGGGGGGGGGGGGGGGGGGGGGGGGGGGGGGGGGGGGGGGGGGGGGGGGGGGGGGGGGGGGGGGGGGGGGGGGGGGGGGGGGGGGGGGGGGGGGGGGGGGGGGGGGGGGGGGGGGGGGGGGGGGGGGGGGGGGGGGGGGGGGGGGGGGGGGGGGGGGGGGGGGGGGGGGGGGGGGGGGGGGGGGGGGGGGGGGGGGGGGGGGGGGGGGGGGGGGGGGGGGGGGGGGGGGGGGGGGGGGGGGGGGGGGGGGGGGGGGGGGGGGGGGGGGGGGGGGGGGGGGGGGGGGGGGGGGGGGGGGGGGGGGGGGGGGGGGGGGGGGGGGGGGGGGGGGGGGGGGGGGGGGGGGGGGGGGGGGGGGGGGGGGGGGGGGGGGGGGGGGGGGGGGGGGGGGGGGGGGGGGGGGGGGGGGGGGGGGGGGGGGGGGGGGGGGGGGGGGGGGGGGGGGGGGGGGGGGGGGGGGGGGGGGGGGGGGGGGGGGGGGGGGGGGGGGGGGGGGGGGGGGGGGGGGGGGGGGGGGGGGGGGGGGGGGGGGGGGGGGGGGGGGGGGGGGGGGGGGGGGGGGGGGGGGGGGGGGGGGGGGGGGGGGGGGGGGGGGGGGGGGGGGGGGGGGGGGGGGGGGGGGGGGGGGGGGGGGGGGGGGGGGGGGGGGGGGGGGGGGGGGGGGGGGGGGGGGGGGGGGGGGGGGGGGGGGGGGGGGGGGGGGGGGGGGGGGGGGGGGGGGGGGGGGGGGGGGGGGGGGGGGGGGGGGGGGGGGGGGGGGGGGGGGGGGGGGGGGGGGGGGGGGGGGGGGGGGGGGGGGGGGGGGGGGGGGGGGGGGGGGGGGGGGGGGGGGGGGGGGGGGGGGGGGGGGGGGGGGGGGGGGGGGGGGGGGGGGGGGGGGGGGGGGGGGGGGGGGGGGGGGGGGGGGGGGGGGGGGGGGGGGGGGGGGGGGGGGGGGGGGGGGGGGGGGGGGGGGGGGGGGGGGGGGGGGGGGGGGGGGGGGGGGGGGGGGGGGGGGGGGGGGGGGGGGGGGGGGGGGGGGGGGGGGGGGGGGGGGGGGGGGGGGGGGGGGGGGGGGGGGGGGGGGGGGGGGGGGGGGGGGGGGGGGGGGGGGGGGGGGGGGGGGGGGGGGGGGGGGGGGGGGGGGGGGGGGGGGGGGGGGGGGGGGGGGGGGGGGGGGGGGGGGGGGGGGGGGGGGGGGGGGGGGGGGGGGGGGGGGGGGGGGGGGGGGGGGGGGGGGGGGGGGGGGGGGGGGGGGGGGGGGGGGGGGGGGGGGGGGGGGGGGGGGGGGGGGGGGGGGGGGGGGGGGGGGGGGGGGGGGGGGGGGGGGGGGGGGGGGGGGGGGGGGGGGGGGGGGGGGGGGGGGGGGGGGGGGGGGGGGGGGGGGGGGGGGGGGGGGGGGGGGGGGGGGGGGGGGGGGGGGGGGGGGGGGGGGGGGGGGGGGGGGGGGGGGGGGGGGGGGGGGGGGGGGGGGGGGGGGGGGGGGGGGGGGGGGGGGGGGGGGGGGGGGGGGGGGGGGGGGGGGGGGGGGGGGGGGGGGGGGGGGGGGGGGGGGGGGGGGGGGGGGGGGGGGGGGGGGGGGGGGGGGGGGGGGGGGGGGGGGGGGGGGGGGGGGGGGGGGGGGGGGGGGGGGGGGGGGGGGGGGGGGGGGGGGGGGGGGGGGGGGGGGGGGGGGGGGGGGGGGGGGGGGGGGGGGGGGGGGGGGGGGGGGGGGGGGGGGGGGGGGGGGGGGGGGGGGGGGGGGGGGGGGGGGGGGGGGGGGGGGGGGGGGGGGGGGGGGGGGGGGGGGGGGGGGGGGGGGGGGGGGGGGGGGGGGGGGGGGGGGGGGGGGGGGGGGGGGGGGGGGGGGGGGGGGGGGGGGGGGGGGGGGGGGGGGGGGGGGGGGGGGGGGGGGGGGGGGGGGGGGGGGGGGGGGGGGGGGGGGGGGGGGGGGGGGGGGGGGGGGGGGGGGGGGGGGGGGGGGGGGGGGGGGGGGGGGGGGGGGGGGGGGGGGGGGGGGGGGGGGGGGGGGGGGGGGGGGGGGGGGGGGGGGGGGGGGGGGGGGGGGGGGGGGGGGGGGGGGGGGGGGGGGGGGGGGGGGGGGGGGGGGGGGGGGGGGGGGGGGGGGGGGGGGGGGGGGGGGGGGGGGGGGGGGGGGGGGGGGGGGGGGGGGGGGGGGGGGGGGGGGGGGGGGGGGGGGGGGGGGGGGGGGGGGGGGGGGGGGGGGGGGGGGGGGGGGGGGGGGGGGGGGGGGGGGGGGGGGGGGGGGGGGGGGGGGGGGGGGGGGGGGGGGGGGGGGGGGGGGGGGGGGGGGGGGGGGGGGGGGGGGGGGGGGGGGGGGGGGGGGGGGGGGGGGGGGGGGGGGGGGGGGGGGGGGGGGGGGGGGGGGGGGGGGGGGGGGGGGGGGGGGGGGGGGGGGGGGGGGGGGGGGGGGGGGGGGGGGGGGGGGGGGGGGGGGGGGGGGGGGGGGGGGGGGGGGGGGGGGGGGGGGGGGGGGGGGGGGGGGGGGGGGGGGGGGGGGGGGGGGGGGGGGGGGGGGGGGGGGGGGGGGGGGGGGGGGGGGGGGGGGGGGGGGGGGGGGGGGGGGGGGGGGGGGGGGGGGGGGGGGGGGGGGGGGGGGGGGGGGGGGGGGGGGGGGGGGGGGGGGGGGGGGGGGGGGGGGGGGGGGGGGGGGGGGGGGGGGGGGGGGGGGGGGGGGGGGGGGGGGGGGGGGGGGGGGGGGGGGGGGGGGGGGGGGGGGGGGGGGGGGGGGGGGGGGGGGGGGGGGGGGGGGGGGGGGGGGGGGGGGGGGGGGGGGGGGGGGGGGGGGGGGGGGGGGGGGGGGGGGGGGGGGGGGGGGGGGGGGGGGGGGGGGGGGGGGGGGGGGGGGGGGGGGGGGGGGGGGGGGGGGGGGGGGGGGGGGGGGGGGGGGGGGGGGGGGGGGGGGGGGGGGGGGGGGGGGGGGGGGGGGGGGGGGGGGGGGGGGGGGGGGGGGGGGGGGGGGGGGGGGGGGGGGGGGGGGGGGGGGGGGGGGGGGGGGGGGGGGGGGGGGGGGGGGGGGGGGGGGGGGGGGGGGGGGGGGGGGGGGGGGGGGGGGGGGGGGGGGGGGGGGGGGGGGGGGGGGGGGGGGGGGGGGGGGGGGGGGGGGGGGGGGGGGGGGGGGGGGGGGGGGGGGGGGGGGGGGGGGGGGGGGGGGGGGGGGGGGGGGGGGGGGGGGGGGGGGGGGGGGGGGGGGGGGGGGGGGGGGGGGGGGGGGGGGGGGGGGGGGGGGGGGGGGGGGGGGGGGGGGGGGGGGGGGGGGGGGGGGGGGGGGGGGGGGGGGGGGGGGGGGGGGGGGGGGGGGGGGGGGGGGGGGGGGGGGGGGGGGGGGGGGGGGGGGGGGGGGGGGGGGGGGGGGGGGGGGGGGGGGGGGGGGGGGGGGGGGGGGGGGGGGGGGGGGGGGGGGGGGGGGGGGGGGGGGGGGGGGGGGGGGGGGGGGGGGGGGGGGGGGGGGGGGGGGGGGGGGGGGGGGGGGGGGGGGGGGGGGGGGGGGGGGGGGGGGGGGGGGGGGGGGGGGGGGGGGGGGGGGGGGGGGGGGGGGGGGGGGGGGGGGGGGGGGGGGGGGGGGGGGGGGGGGGGGGGGGGGGGGGGGGGGGGGGGGGGGGGGGGGGGGGGGGGGGGGGGGGGGGGGGGGGGGGGGGGGGGGGGGGGGGGGGGGGGGGGGGGGGGGGGGGGGGGGGGGGGGGGGGGGGGGGGGGGGGGGGGGGGGGGGGGGGGGGGGGGGGGGGGGGGGGGGGGGGGGGGGGGGGGGGGGGGGGGGGGGGGGGGGGGGGGGGGGGGGGGGGGGGGGGGGGGGGGGGGGGGGGGGGGGGGGGGGGGGGGGGGGGGGGGGGGGGGGGGGGGGGGGGGGGGGGGGGGGGGGGGGGGGGGGGGGGGGGGGGGGGGGGGGGGGGGGGGGGGGGGGGGGGGGGGGGGGGGGGGGGGGGGGGGGGGGGGGGGGGGGGGGGGGGGGGGGGGGGGGGGGGGGGGGGGGGGGGGGGGGGGGGGGGGGGGGGGGGGGGGGGGGGGGGGGGGGGGGGGGGGGGGGGGGGGGGGGGGGGGGGGGGGGGGGGGGGGGGGGGGGGGGGGGGGGGGGGGGGGGGGGGGGGGGGGGGGGGGGGGGGGGGGGGGGGGGGGGGGGGGGGGGGGGGGGGGGGGGGGGGGGGGGGGGGGGGGGGGGGGGGGGGGGGGGGGGGGGGGGGGGGGGGGGGGGGGGGGGGGGGGGGGGGGGGGGGGGGGGGGGGGGGGGGGGGGGGGGGGGGGGGGGGGGGGGGGGGGGGGGGGGGGGGGGGGGGGGGGGGGGGGGGGGGGGGGGGGGGGGGGGGGGGGGGGGGGGGGGGGGGGGGGGGGGGGGGGGGGGGGTTAATGGTAATGAGCATACAGTACACTTTCCGAGGAAACAACCTCAAGTCCATAGTATCAACTCTATTGGAAAAATTCCAACTATTACTATTGGAGGTTTTGAATTTCCTCTGCCTACTATCAAGAAGAAATATGATATTCTTATTATTGGGGATGTGCATATCCCCGTTGAGGTAACCTAGTGCTATTCGAAAATTCTCCGGTTTCATGCGATTCGGAATGAGTTTGTTAACAAGACTTGATCAACCTTGTTAGTGGATTCCTTTTGATGAGCATGAGATGGATGAAGTTAGAAAGCACAACTCTCTGTACCCTCCTTTTACTTTCTGTTATTTAGATTAAATAAAGCAAAAATAGTATTTTCTGTCTGTTTTCTGATTTATCCTTTCAATAAAAAAATACCCCGAAAATAAAAGTTCTCCAAATGCCCTGAAATTGAAATATGATTTTTTGTGGAATATTTAAGAATATCTGGCACTGAGAACACACCAGAGGGGGCAACCACCTGGCCACGAGGGTCCAGGGCGCGCCCACCCCCTGGGGCGCGCCCCCTGCCTCGTGGGCCCCACGTGGCCCCCCTCCACTTATTCCTGCACCCACACACTTCGTCTTCCTCCAGAAAAAATCACCACACAGCTCAAACTCGTGTTCTAGCTCGTTTTGCTGCGATTTTCGATCTCCTTGCTCAAAGCTCCATTCACAAAACTGCTTTGGGGGATTGTTCTTCGGTATGTGACTCCTCCAATGGTCCAATTAGTTTTTGTTCTAGTGCTTTATTTATTGCAAATTTTTGCTTCTTAGGTGACCCTGTTCTTGAGCTTGCATGTCAAATTTATTTGGTCCCAAGTAGTTCTAATGCATGATATAGTCTCTAGGCACTTGTGGGAGTAGTTGCTATCAATTTTGTTGAGTTTGGTTCACTTTTATTTCGAGTCACTAAAAATTTTCAGAGAAAGAAAATGATGAAGAGATTGTTGAGGGGCTCTTCGAGCCGAAGCTCAAAGGATAAGCAAAGTGAAGAGAATAAGAAGCCTAAATACAATCTTCCTCGCACTACGGAAGTTCGGCCGTGTGAATGGCCTTGTGATGCATTCTTGAAGGCCTCCGGAATTCATGATGATTTTTATCACTTGGCTAAGAATGCAGGCCTCACCGACTTCCTCCACGACCAGCGCGAACAGTATCTCCTACTCACTAATATTTTTGTGCAATTTTTTTTACTTTCATGCTAAGAAATCACCACCTTCAGTGGAGTTTCATTTATATGATGAAGTTAAGGAGATGTCCCTATATGATTTTTGTCGGGTATGCAAGATACCCTTTGAGGGCAGCATAGAGGAACCACACCGTAATGATGTGGAGGGATTTATTAATGAAATTGTTGTAGGGGAAACGAGGAAAGTTTCAGGTGCAAGAATTACTAGCATACATTTTCCTGTTCTACGTTACTTTGCAATATTTGCTAGTAGATGCTTGATTGGTCGCGGAAACAGTGGAAATCTTAGTGCCCCTGATATTGTTATTTTGCACCATGCTTTGTTTTGTGATACAACTTTCAGTTTAGGCGCTATTATTGCTAAACGATTAAGTCTGAACCGTACAAAGGGCCCCATCTTCGGTGGCATCTTTGCTTCGCGCCTTGCTGCACACTTTAATATACCTATTAGGCATTATGAGAAAGAAGAAAAGTTGCTGCCCCCTGTCTTTCTAGATTATAAGAGTATGGTAGCACATGACTTTATTGTTAAAAATAAGAAGAAACTTCTTAAGTATAATTTGATTTTTGATAAAAATTATTGTGAGATTATTACTTTGCCTGCGCCCTCTTTGTTTAACATATTTTCAGGCACGTACCTCATTATGCCGGAGGCCGTTCATGCATACTTGGGCGTGACACCTGCTCCAGAGGCTGAGCCGGAGCCACCACTTGACCCTTATCGGCAGTCTGTTTATCAGTGGGATCCGGAGGAGATCGCCAACCAGTGGCACCCCAAGGATCCTCCTCAGTACACTGGAGAGGACCATTTTGATCCGTGGGCATATACCAACTTAGGCCAAAAGCCTAAGCTTGGGGGAGTACGTATTTCTCACCGACATTACATTCATGTTCACACACTCATGCCAGTTGTCGGTGCTCATACTTTTTCATTGTACTATCCATGCTAGTTTATTTTCCTTTTTCTCGCTTTCTTCTTGTGTGCTTGAAAAACCTTAAGAAAAAAAAAATTTAGTTGTAGCTTTTAGCTAGTTTACTTTCCATGCCTGTAGTAGTAGTAATTAAAAGAAAACCCAGAAAGATTTCTCGTTCTTCTTTTGCTTGTTGGGAGCTTTCCCGTGCAAATAGTTTTATTTCTTTTCTTTTCTTTGGGGGTCGAGAGGAGAAGATCATGATGAAAATGTTGAAGTGGCTCTTATATGCATTATTGTTGATTTGGGGGGGGGGGGGGGGGGGGGGGGGGGGGGGGGGGGGGGGGGGGGGGGGGGGGGGGGGGGGGGGGGGGGGGGGGGGGGGGGGGGGGGGGGGGGGGGGGGGGGGGGGGGGGGGGGGGGGGGGGGGGGGGGGGGGGGGGGGGGGGGGGGGGGGGGGGGGGGGGGGGGGGGGGGGGGGGGGGGGGGGGGGGGGGGGGGGGGGGGGGGGGGGGGGGGGGGGGGGGGGGGGGGGGGGGGGGGGGGGGGGGGGGGGGGGGGGGGGGGGGGGGGGGGGGGGGGGGGGGGGGGGGGGGGGGGGGGGGGGGGGGGGGGGGGGGGGGGGGGGGGGGGGGGGGGGGGGGGGGGGGGGGGGGGGGGGGGGGGGGGGGGGGGGGGGGGGGGGGGGGGGGGGGGGGGGGGGGGGGGGGGGGGGGGGGGGGGGGGGGGGGGGGGGGGGGGGGGGGGGGGGGGGGGGGGGGGGGGGGGGGGGGGGGGGGGGGGGGGGGGGGGGGGGGGGGGGGGGGGGGGGGGGGGGGGGGGGGGGGGGGGGGGGGGGGGGGGGGGGGGGGGGGGGGGGGGGGGGGGGGGGGGGGGGGGGGGGGGGGGGGGGGGGGGGGGGGGGGGGGGGGGGGGGGGGGGGGGGGGGGGGGGGGGGGGGGGGGGGGGGGGGGGGGGGGGGGGGGGGGGGGGGGGGGGGGGGGGGGGGGGGGGGGGGGGGGGGGGGGGGGGGGGGGGGGGGGGGGGGGGGGGGGGGGGGGGGGGGGGGGGGGGGGGGGGGGGGGGAATGAAATTCTGTTTTGTATGCTCGAATAGCTCATGTATCAACTAGGGCTATCTGTATCTTCCATGCTAGGCGGGTTATTCTCAAGAGGAGTGGACTCCGTTCCTCATTCATGAGAAAATGGCTGGTCACCGGGATGCCCAGTCCCATGCTCTAAGCAAATCAAATCGAAATAATTGCAAACAAAACTCCCCCAGGATTGTCGTTAGTTGGAGGCACCCGTTGTTTCGGACAACCCATGGATTGATGTTTGTTGGTGGTGGGGGAGTATAAACTTTACCATTCCGTTTGGGAACCGCCTATAATGTGTGTAGCATGGAAGATATCGAGATCTCTCGGTTGTTATGTTGACAATGAAAGTATACCACTCAAAATATTATTTATCTCTATTTCAAAACCAAGCTCTGGCACCTCTACAAATCCCTGCTTCCCTCTGCCAAGGGACTATCTATTTACTTTTATGTTGAGTCATCCTCCTCTTATTAAAAAGCACCAGTTGGAGAGCACCGCTGTCATTTGCATCCATTATTATTAATTTATATTGAGTATGACTATGACTGGATCTCTTTTACCATGAATTACAATGTTTAGTCAGTTCTTGATCTTCAGAGGTGCTCTGCATTTATGTTTTGCGGTCTCAGAAAGGGCTAGCGAGATACCATCTTGTTATATCATATTATGATTGTTTTGAGAAAGTGTTGTCATCCGAGATTTATTATTATTGCTCGCTAGTTGATTATGCCATTGATATGAGTAAACATGAGACCTAAGTGTTATTATGAATATGGTTAGTTCATAATCTTTGCTGAAAACTTGAATGCTGGCTTTACATGGGGGGGGGGGGGGGGGGGGGGGGGGGGGGGGGGGGGGGGGGGGGGGGGGGGGGGGGGGGGGGGGGGGGGGGGGGGGGGGGGGGGGGGGGGGGGGGGGGGGGGGGGGGGGGGGGGGGGGGGGGGGGGGGGGGGGGGGGGGGGGGGGGGGGGGGGGGGGGGGGGGGGGGGGGGGGGGGGGGGGGGGGGGGGGGGGGGGGGGGGGGGGGGGGGGGGGGGGGGGGGGGGGGGGGGGGGGGGGGGGGGGGGGGGGGGGGGGGGGGGGGGGGGGGGGGGGGGGGGGGGGGGGGGGGGGGGGTTTTGAAATAGAGATTGAATAATATTTTGAGCGGTATGCTTTCATTGTCAACGTAACAACCAAGAGATCTCGGTATCTTCCATGCTACATACATTATAGGTGGTTCCCAAACAGAATGGTAAAGTATGTACTCCCCCACCACCAACAAGCACACTCCACGGCTGGTCCGAAACAACGGGTACCATCCAACTAACAACAGTCCTGGGGGAGTTTTGTTTGTAATTATTTTGATTTGATTTGCTTTGAGCATGGGACTGGGCATCCAGGTTACCAGCCATTTTCTCGTGAATGATGAGCAGAGTCCACTCATCGTGAGAATAACCCACCTAGCATGGAAGATAATGACAGTGCTAGTTGGTACATGAGCTATTCGAGCATACAAAATAGATTATCATTTGAAGGTTTGGAGGTTGGCACTTGCAAATTTACTTGGAACGGCAAGTAAATACCGCATATAGGAGGGTATGGTGGATTCATATGGAACAACTTTGGGGTTTATGGAGGTGGATGCACAAGCAGTATTCCCGCTTAGTACAAGTGAAGGCTAGAAAGAGACTGGGAAGTGACCAACTAGAGAGCGACAATGGTCATAAATATGCATTGAGATTAACCAACATTGAGTGCAAGCATGAGTAGGATATAAATCGGGGGGGGGGGGGGGGGGGGGGGGGGGGGGGGGGGGGGGGGGGGGGGGGGGGGGGGGGGGGGGGGGGGGGGGGGGGGGGGGGGGGGGGGGGGGGGGGGGGGGGGGGGGGGGGGGGGGGGGGGGGGGGGGGGGGGGGGGGGGGGGGGGGGGGGGGGGGGGGGGGGGGGGGGGGGGGGGGGGGGGGGGGGGGGGGGGGGGGGGGGGGGGGGGGGGGGGGGGGGGGGGGGGGGGGGGGGGGGGGGGGGGGGGGGGGGGGGGGGGGGGGGGGGGGATTTACAAAAACAAGAGAGGTCGAGTTCATACCAGCTTCTCTCATCTCAATCAACCCATCATATATCGTCATTATTGCCTTTCACTTGCACGACCGAACGGTGTGAATAATAATAATGGTGCAAGTGCATTGGACTAAGCTGGAATCTGCAAGCATCTGGTACAAAGGAGAAGACAAGGTAATATGGGCTCTTTGTTAAATCAACGATAATGCATATAAGAGCCACTTCAACATTCTCATTAAGGTCTTCTCCTCTCGACCCCCAAAGAAAAGAAAAGAAATAAAACTATTTACACGGGAAAGCTCCCAATAAGCAAAAGAAGAACAAGAAATCTTTTTGGGTTTTCTTTTAATTAGCACTACTATAGGCATGGAAAGTAAACTAACTAAAAGCTACAACTATTTTTTTTGTTTTTCTCAAGGTTTTTCAAACACACAATAAGAATGCATAAAAAGGAAAATAAACTAGCATGGATAGTAGCAAATATTGCAAAGTAACGTAGAACACGAAAGTGTATGCCAGTGATTCTTGCATCGGAAACTTTCCTCGTTTCCCCTACAGCAATCATATCAGTAAACTCTTCCACATCATTACGATGTGGTTCCTCTATGCTGCCCGCAAAGGGTAACTTGCAAACCTCACAAAAATCATAAAGTGACATCTCCTTATACTCATCATATAAATAGAAATCCACCAAAGGTGGTGATCTCCTAGCATGGAAATGAAAATTTTGCACAAAAATATTAGTGAGTAGGAGATATTGTTCGCGCTGGTCGCGGAGGAAGTCGGTGAGGCCCACATTCTCAGCCAAATAATAAAAATCATCATGAATCCCGGCTGATGTCAGGAAATCATCACAAGGCCATTCACACGGCCGAACCTCCGCGGTGCGAGGGAGATTATATTTGGGCCTTTTATCCTCTTCACTTTGCTTGTCCTTTGAGCTTCGGCTCGAAGAGCCCCTCAAAAATCTCTTCATTACTTTCTGCAAATTTCTGAAATTTTTAGTAACTCAAAATAAAAGTGAACCAAACTCAACAAAATTGATAGCAACTACTCCCACAAGTGCCTAGAGACTATATAATGCATTAGAACTACTTGGGACCATATAAATTTGACATGAAAGCTCAAGAATAGGGTCACCTAAGCAGCAAAAATTTGCAATGAATAAAGCACTAGAACAAAAACTAATTGGACCATTGGAGGAGTCACATACCGAAGAACAATCCCCCAAAGCAGTTTTGTGAGTGGAGATTTGAGCAAGGAGATCGAAAATGGCAGCAAGATGAGCTAGAACTCGTGCTTTAGCTGGTTGGTGATTTTTTTGGGAGGAAGAATAAGTGTGTGGGTGTAGGAATAAGTGGAGGGGGGCCACCAGGGGCCCATGAGGCAGGGGGCGCGCCCAGGGGGTGGGTGCGCCCTGGACCCTCGTGGCCAGGTGCTTGCTCCCCCTGATGTGTTCTCAGTGCCAGATATTCTTAAATATTCCAGAAAAAATCATATTTCAATTTCGGGGCATTTGGAGAACTTTTATTTTTGGGGTATTTTTTATTGCACGGATAATTCAGAAAACAGACAGAAAATACTAATTTTTCTTTATTTAATCTAAATAGCAAGTAAAAGGAGGGTACAGAAGGTTGTGCTTTCTAACTTCATCCATCTCATGCTCATCAAAAGGAATCCACTAACAAGGTTGATCAAGTCTTGTTAACAAACTCTTTTCGAATAACATGGAACTGGAGAAATTTCGAATAACACTAGGTTACCTCAACGGGGATATGCACATCCCCAACAATAAGAATATCATATTTCTTCTTGACAATAGGAAGAGGAAATTCAAAACCTCCAATAGTAATAGATGAAAATTTTCCAATAGAATTGATACTGTGGTCTTGAGGTTGTTTCCTCGAAAAGTGTACCGTATTCCCATTACCATTAACATGAAAAGTGACATTGCCTTTGTTGCAATCAATAACAGCCCCTGCAGTATTCAAAAAGGGTCTACCAAGAATAATCGACATACTATCGTCCTCGGGAACATCAAGAATAACAAAGTCCGTTAAGATAGTAACATTTGCAACCACAACAGGCACATCCTCACAAATACCGACAGGTATAGCAGTTGATTTATCGGCCATTTGCAAAGATATTTCAGTAGGTGTCAACTTATTCAAATCAAGTCTACGATATAAAGAGAGAGGCATAACACTAACACCGGCTCCAAGATCACATAAAGCAGGTTTAAGATAGTTTCTTTTAATGGAGCATGGTATAGTTGGTACTCCTGGATCTCCAAGTTTCTTTGGTATTCCACCTTTAAAAGTATAATTAGCAAGCATGGTGGAAATTTCAGCTTCCGGTATCTTTCTTTTATTTGTAACAATATCTTTCATATACTTAGCATAAGGATTCATTTTAAGCATATCAGTCAAACGCATACGCAAAAAGATAGGTCTAATCATTTCAGCAAAGCGCTCAAAATCCTCATCATCCTTTTTCTTGGATGGTTTAGGAGGAAAAGGCATGGGTTTCTGAACCCATGGTTCTCTTTCTTTACCGTGCTTCCTAGCAACAAAGTCTCTCTTATCATAACGTTGATTCTTTGATTGTGGGTTATCAAGATCAACAGCAGGTTCAATCTCTACATCATTGTTATTGCTAGGTTGAGCATCATCATGAACATCATCATTAACATTATCACTAGGTTCGTGTTCATTACCAGATTGTGTTTCAGCATCAGAGATAGAAATATCATTGGGATTCTCAGGTGTGTCAACAACAGGTTCACTAGAAGCATGCAAAGTCCAATCATTTTTCTTTTTCTTCTTTTTAGAAGGACTAGGTGCATCAACATTAGCTCTCTGAGAATCTTGCTCAATTCTTTTAGGGTGGCCCTCAGGATACAAAGGTTCCTGAGTCATTTTACCCCCTCTAGTCATAACCCTAACAGCACTATCATTTTTCTTACTATTTAATTCATTGAGAAAATCATTTTGAGCTTTAAGCACTTGTTCTACTTGAGTGGTAACCATAGAAGCATGTTTACTAATGAGTTTAAGTTCACCTTTAACTCTAGACATATAATCACTCAAGTGTTCAATCATATAAGCATTGCGTTTCAATTGTCTACCAACATAAGCATTGAAGTTTTCTTGTTTAACAATAAAATTATCAAACTCATCTAAGCATTGGCTGGCAGACTTATAACGAGGAATATCACCTTCATCAAATCTATAGAGAGAATTTACCTTTACTACCTGTGTCGGGTTATCAAGACCATGTATTTCTTCAACAGGCGGCAAATTAAGACCATGTATTTCTTCAATAGGTGGTAAATTCTTAACATCTTCAGCTTTAATACCCTTTTCATTCATAGATTTCTTTGCCTCTTGCATATCTTCAGGACTGAGAAATAGAATACCCCTCTTCTTCGGAGTTGGCTTAGGAGTTGGTTCAGGAAGTGTCCAATTATTTTCATTAGTCAACATATTATTCAATAGCAATTCAGCTTGATCAATAGTTCTTTCCCTGAAAACACAACCAGCACAACTATCCAGGTGGTCTCCGGAAGCATCGGTTAGTCCATTATAAAAGATATCAAGTATTTCATTTTTCTTGAGAGGATGATTCGGCAAAGCATTAAGTAATTGGAGAAGCCCCCCCCGGGGGGGGGGGGGGGGGGGGGGGGGGGGGGGGGGGGGGGGGGGGGGGTTTCTTATGAGCGGGGGAAATATTTAGCAGAGAAGTAATAAATCATATCCTGGGGACTACGCACACAACCAGGATCAAGAGAATTAAACCATGTTTTAGCATCACCCTTTAATGAGAACGGAAATAACTTAAGGATATAATAGTAGCAGGTTTTCTCATCATTAGTGAACAGGGTGGCTATATCATTTAATTTAGTAAGATGTGCCACAACAGTTTCAGATTCATAGCCATAGAAAGGATCAGATTCAACCAAAGTAATTATCTCAGGGTCGACAGAGAAATCATAATCCTTATCAGTAATACAGATAGGTGAAGTAGCAAAAGCAGGGTCATATTTCATTCTAGCATTCAAAGACTTTTCTTTCAGCTTAGCTAATAATTTCTTAAGATTAGATCTATCATTGCAAGCAAGGAAGTCTCTAGCAGTTTCTTCATCCATAACATAACCCTCAGGCACAACAGGCAATTCATATCTAGGGGGAGAATCTTCATCATCACTTTCACCAATATTATCAGTTTTAATAATTTCATTCTCTCTAGCCCTAGCAAGTTGTTCATCAAGAAATTCACCTAGTGGCACAGTATTATGAAGCATAGAATTAGTTTCATCACAAGTATCATGCATAGCAGAAGTGGCATCATCAATAACATGTGACATATCAGAATTAATAGTAGAAGCAGGTTTAGGTGTCGCAAGTTTACTCAAAACAGAAGGAGAATCAAGTGCGGAGCTAGATGGCAATTCCTTACCTCCCCTCGTAGTTGAGGGATAAATCTTGGTTTTCTCGTCTTTCAGGGGGGGGGGGGGGGGGGGGGGGGGGGGGGGGGGGGGGGGGGGGGGGGGGGGGGGGGGGGGGGGGGGGGGGGGGGGGGGGGGGGGGGGGGGGGGGGGGGGGGGGGGGGGGGGGGGGGGGGGGGGGGGGGGGGGGGGGGGGGGGGGGGGGGGGGGGGGGGGGGGGGGGGGGGGGGGGGGGGGGGGGGGGGGGGGGGGGGGGGGGGGGGGGGGGGGGGGGGGGGGGGGGGGGGGGGGGGGGGGGGGGGGGGGGGGGGGGGGGGGGGGGGGGGGGGGGGGGGGGGGGGGGGGGGGGGGGGGGGGGGGGGGGGGGGGGGGGGGGGGGGGGGGGGGGGGGGGGGGGGGGGGGGGGGGGGGGGGGGGGGGGGGGGGGGGGGGGGGGGGGGGGGGGGGGGGGGGGGGGGGGGGGGGGGGGGGGGGGGGGGGGGGGGGGGGGGGGGGGGGGGGGGGGGGGGGGGGGGGGGGGGGGGGGGGGGGGGGGGGGGGGGGGGGGGGGGGGGGGGGGGGGGGGGGGGGGGGGGGGGGGGGGGGGGGGGGGGGGGGGGGGGGGGGGGGGGGGGGGGGGGGGGGGGGGGGGGGGGGGGGGGGGGGGGGGGGGGGGGGGGGGGGGGGGGGGGGGGGGGGGGGGGGGGGGGGGGGGGGGGGGGGGGGGGGGGGGGGGGGGGGGGGGGGGGGGGGGGGGGGGGGGGGGGGGGGGGGGGGGGGGGGGGGGGGGGGGGGGGGGGGGGGGGGGGGGGGGGGGGGGGGGGGGGGGGGGGGGGGGGGGGGGGGGGGGGGGGGGGGGGGGGGGGGGGGGGGGGGGGGGGGGGGGGGGGGGGGGGGGGGGGGGGGGGGGGGGGGGGGGGGGGGGGGGGGGGGGGGGGGGGGGGGGGGGGGGGGGGGGGGGGGGGGGGGGGGGGGGGGGGGGGGGGGGGGGGGGGGGGGGGGGGGGGGGGGGGGGGGGGGGGGGGGGGGGGGGGGGGGGGGGGGGGGGGGGGGGGGGGGGGGGGGGGGGGGGGGGGGGGGGGGGGGGGGGGGGGGGGGGGGGGGGGGGGGGGGGGGGGGGGGGGGGGGGGGGGGGGGGGGGGGGGGGGGGGGGGGGGGGGGGGGGGGGGGGGGGGGGGGGGGGGGGGGGGGGGGGGGGGGGGGGGGGGGGGGGGGGGGGGGGGGGGGGGGGGGGGGGGGGGGGGGGGGGGGGGGGGGGGGGGGGGGGGGGGGGGGGGGGGGGGGGGGGGGGGGGGGGGGGGGGGGGGGGGGGGGGGGGGGGGGGGGGGGGGGGGGGGGGGGGGGGGGGGGGGGGGGGGGGGGGGGGGGGGGGGGGGGGGGGGGGGGGGGGGGGGGGGGGGGGGGGGGGGGGGGGGGGGGGGGGGGGGGGGGGGGGGGGGGGGGGGGGGGGGGGGGGGGGGGGGGGGGGGGGGGGGGGGGGGGGGGGGGGGGGGGGGGGGGGGGGGGGGGGGGGGGGGGGGGGGGGGGGGGGGGGGGGGGGGGGGGGGGGGGGGGGGGGGGGGGGGGGGGGGGGGGGGGGGGGGGGGGGGGGGGGGGGGGGGGGGGGGGGGGGGGGGGGGGGGGGGGGGGGGGGGGGGGGGGGGGGGGGGGGGGGGGGGGGGGGGGGGGGGGGGGGGGGGGGGGGGGGGGGGGGGGGGGGGGGGGGGGGGGGGGGGGGGGGGGGGGGGGGGGGGGGGGGGGGGGGGGGGGGGGGGGGGGGGGGGGGGGGGGGGGGGGGGGGGGGGGGGGGGGGGGGGGGGGGGGGGGGGGGGGGGGGGGGGGGGGGGGGGGGGGGGGGGGGGGGGGGGGGGGGGGGGGGGGGGGGGGGGGGGGGGGGGGGGGGGGGGGGGGGGGGGGGGGGGGGGGGGGGGGGGGGGGGGGGGGGGGGGGGGGGGGGGGGGGGGGGGGGGGGGGGGGGGGGGGGGGGGGGGGGGGGGGGGGGGGGGGGGGGGGGGGGGGGGGGGGGGGGGGGGGGGGGGGGGGGGGGGGGGGGGGGGGGGGGGGGGGGGGGGGGGGGGGGGGGGGGGGGGGGGGGGGGGGGGGGGGGGGGGGGGGGGGGGGGGGGGGGGGGGGGGGGGGGGGGGGGGGGGGGGGGGGGGGGGGGGGGGGGGGGGGGGGGGGGGGGGGGGGGGGGGGGGGGGGGGGGGGGGGGGGGGGGGGGGGGGGGGGGGGGGGGGGGGGGGGGGGGGGGGGGGGGGGGGGGGGGGGGGGGGGGGGGGGGGGGGGGGGGGGGGGGGGGGGGGGGGGGGGGGGGGGGGGGGGGGGGGGGGGGGGGGGGGGGGGGGGGGGGGGGGGGGGGGGGGGGGGGGGGGGGGGGGGGGGGGGGGGGGGGGGGGGGGGGGGGGGGGGGGGGGGGGGGGGGGGGGGGGGGGGGGGGGGGGGGGGGGGGGGGGGGGGGGGGGGGGGGGGGGGGGGGGGGGGGGGGGGGGGGGGGGGGGGGGGGGGGGGGGGGGGGGGGGGGGGGGGGGGGGGGGGGGGGGGGGGGGGGGGGGGGGGGGGGGGGGGGGGGGGGGGGGGGGGGGGGGGGGGGGGGGGGGGGGGGGGGGGGGGGGGGGGGGGGGGGGGGGGGGGGGGGGGGGGGGGGGGGGGGGGGGGGGGGGGGGGGGGGGGGGGTTATGTATTTAGATTAAATAAAGCAAAATTAGTATTTTCTGTCTGTTTTCTGAATTATCCTTGCAATAAAAATACCCCGAAAATAAAAGTTCTCCAAATGTCCTGAAAATGAAATATGATTTTTTGTAGAATATTTAAGAATTCCTGGTACTGAGAACACACCAGGGGGCCCACCATTTGGCCACAAGGGCACAGGGCGCGCCCCTGCCTCGTGGGCCCCACGTGGACCCCCTCCACTTATTCCAGCACCCACTCACTTCGTCTTCCTCCAGAGAAAATCCTCCCATAGCTCAAACTTGTGTTCTAGCTCATCTTGCTACCGTTTTCAATCTCTTTGCTCAAAGCTCCATTCACAAAACTGTTTTGGGGGATTGTTCTTCAGTATGTGACTCCTCCAATGGTCCAATTAGTTTTTGTACTAGTGCTTTATTTATTGCAATTTTTTGCTGCTAAGGTGACCCTGTTCTTGAGCTTGCATGTCAAATTTATATGGTCCAAAGTAGTCTTAATGCATGATGTAGCCTCTAGGCACCTGTGGGAGTAGTTTCTATCAATTTTGTTGAGTTTGGTTCACTTTTATTTTGAGTCACTAAAAATTTCAGAAATTTTCCAGAGAAAGAGAATGATGTAGAGATTGTTGAGGAGCTCTTCGAGCCGAAGCTCGAAGGATAAGTAGAATGAGGAGAATAAAAAGCCCAAATACAATCTTCCTCACACCGCGGAGGCCTCACTGACTTCCTCCACGACCAGCGCGAACAATATCTCCTACTCACTAATATTTTTGTGCAAAATTTTTATTTCCATTTCAACGATTACTATTGGAGGTTTTGAATTCCCTCTTCCTACTGTCAAGAAGAAATATGATATTCTTATTGTCGGAGACATGCATATCCCCGTTGAGGTAACCTAGTGTTATTAAAAAATTCTCCGGTTTCATGTTATTCGGAAAGAGTTTGTTAACAAGACTTGAT
>JAAAWM010009683.1:0-2500 GCA_036873465.1 Thinopyrum obtusiflorum
AATCAAGAGTGACATGTATGAAATATTACTTATGGTTTCCTTGCCACAAATACGATGTCAACTATATGATCATGCAAAGCAATATGACAATGATGATGGCTGTCATAATAAATGGAATGGTGGAGAGTTGCATGGCAATATATCTCGGAATGGCTATGGAAATGCCATAATAGGTAGGTATGGTGACTGTTTTGATGAAGATATAAGGGGGCTTATGTGTGATAGAGTGTATCATATCACGGGGTTTGGATGCACCAGCGAAGTTCGCACCAACTCTCAAGCTGAGAAAGGGCAATGCACGGTACCGAAGAGGCTAGCAATGATGGAAGTGTGAGAGTGCATATAATCCATGGACTCAACATTAGTCATAAAGAACTCACATACTTATCAAAAAATCTACAAGTCATCAAAACCAAGCACTACGTGCATGCTCCTAGGGGGATAGATTGGTAGGAAAAGACCATCGCTCGTCCCCGACCGCCACTCATAAGGAAAGCAATCAAAGAACACCCCATGCTTCAAATTTGTCACATAACGTTTACCATACGTGCACGCTACGGGACTTGCAACTTCAACACAAGTATTCATCAATTTCACAATTACTCAACTAGCACACCTCTAATATTACCACCTTTATATCTCAAAAAACCATCTATCAAGCGGGGGGGGGGGGGGGGGGGGGGGGGGGGGGGGGGGGGGGGGGGGGGGGGGGGGGGGGGGGGGGGGGGGGGGGGGGGGGGGGGGGGGGGGGGGGGGGGGGGGGGGGGGGGGGGGGGGGGGGGGGGGGGGGGGGGGGGGGGGGGGGGGGGGGGGGGGGGGGGGGGGGGGGGGGGGGGGGGGGGGGGGGGGGGGGGGGGGGGGGGGGGGGGGGGGGGGGGGGGGGGGGGGGGGGGGGGGGGGGGGGGGGGGGGGGGGGGGGGGGGGGGGGGGGGGGGGGGGGGGGGGGGGGGGGGGGGGGGGGGGGGGGGGGGGGGGGGGGGGGGGGGGGGGGGGGGGGGGGGGGGGGGGGGGGGGGGGGGGGGGGGGGGGGGGGGGGGGGGGGGGGGGGGGGGGGGGGGGGGGGGGGGGGGGGGGGGGGGGGGGGGGGGGGGGGGGGGGGGGGGGGGGGGGGGGGGGGGGGGGGGGGGGGGGGGGGGGGGGGGGGGGGGGGGGGGGGGGGGGGGGGGGGGGGGGGGGGGGGGGGGGGGGGGGGGGGGGGGGGGGGGGGGGGGGGGGGGGGGGGGGGGGGGGGGGGGGGGGGGGGGGGGGGGGGGGGGGGGGGGGGGGGGGGGGGGGGGGGGGGGGGGGGGGGGGGGGGGGGGGGGGGGGGGGGGGGGGGGGGGGGGGGGGGGGGGGGGGGGGGGGGGGGGGGGGGGGGGGGGGGGGGGGGGGGGGGGGGGGGGGGGGGGGGGGGGGGGGGGGGGGGGGGGGGGGGGGGGGGGGGGGGGGGGGGGGGGGGGGGGGGGGGGGGGGGGGGGGGGGGGGGGGGGGGGGGGGGGGGGGGGGGGGGGGGGGGGGGGGGGGGGGGGGGGGGGGGGGGGGGGGGGGGGGGGGGGGGGGGGGGGGGGGGGGGGGGGGGGGGGGGGGGGGGGGGGGGGGGGGGGGGGGGGGGGGGGGGGGGGGGGGGGGGGGGGGGGGGGGGGGGGGGGGGGGGGGGGGGGGGGGGGGGGGGGGGGGGGGGGGGGGGGGGGGGGGGGGGGGGGGGGGGGGGGGGGGGGGGGGGGGGGGGGGGGGGGGGGGGGGGGGGGGGGGGGGGGGGGGGGGGGGGGGGGGGGGGGGGGGGGGGGGGGGGGGGGGGGGGGGGGGGGGGGGGGGGGGGGGGGGGGGGGGGGGGGGGGGGGGGGGGGGGGGGGGGGGGGGGGGGGGGGGGGGGGGGGGGGGGGGGGGGGGGGGGGGGGGGGGGGGGGGGGGGGGGGGGGGGGGGGGGGGGGGGGGGGGGGGGGGGGGGGGGGGGGGGGGGGGGGGGGGGGGGGGGGGGGGGGGGGGGGGGGGGGGGGGGGGGGGGGGGGGGGGGGGGGGGGGGGGGGGGGGGGGGGGGGGGGGGGGGGGGGGGGGGGGGGGGGGGGGGGGGGGGGGGGGGGGGGGGGGGGGGGGGGGGGGGGGGGGGGGGGGGGGGGGGGGGGGGGGGGGGGGGGGGGGGGGGGGGGGGGGGGGGGGGGGGGGGGGGGGGGGGGGGGGGGGGGGGGGGGGGGGGGGGGGGGGGGGGGGGGGGGGGGGGGGGGGGGGGGGGGGGGGGGGGGGGGGGGGGGGGGGGGGGGGGGGGGGGGGGGGGGGGGGGGGGGGGGGGGGGGGGGGGGGGGGGGGGGGGGGGGGGGGGGGGGGGGGGGGGGGGGGGGGGGGGGGGGGGGGGGGGGGGGGGGGGGGGGGGGGGGGGGGGGGGGGGGGGGGGGGGGGGGGGGGGGGGGGGGGGGGGGGGGGGGGGGGGGGGGGGGGGGGGGGGGGGGGGGGGGGGGGGGGGGGGGGGGGGGGGGGGGGGGGGGGGGGGGGGGGGGGGGGGGGGGGGGGGGGGGGGGGGGGGGGG
>JAAAWM010009683.1:10000-17500 GCA_036873465.1 Thinopyrum obtusiflorum
GACATGCAAAACTGGGCAAAACGACGTACTAGGCACGTACACGTACATGGACCTGTGCACGGACGGTCACACGGAAAAAAAACATCCCGGACGCCCGTTTGTGAAGGAACTGTACGCGCGCCATGGAAAACTGGGCAAAACGACGTACTACGCACGTACGCGTACATGGACCCGTGCACGGATCGGAGACGTCCGACTAAAAAATTGCATTACATCATGGAAACTGGGCCAAACTAGCTAATGAAGGACAGGAAACGTTGCCATGGCAGCGAAAACATGTCTCATGGCAGAAAAAGGCTGCCACGGCAACGTTTAAAAACAGTGTACCCCTCCTTCACAAACTGAAGGGCAGGGGTCCAAAGGGGGGCTAAAACCCTCGGGTATAGTAGGGAGGAGGGGTCCTCCCGGTCGGGCATAGGGAAGTCGGTTGGTTTTTCGTTGGAAAAGACACACGTCTCTTCCGTAACCAATTTCGTCCCAACGTTGCCTCGGATGTCCCGTCGTTATGCCAGCACGAAGGTGCTGGCCCGGTCCCGTGTACGTCTCCTGAGAAATCTTGACCCAACAGCCAAACGTGGCTTGGGAAACAGGAAAGTACCCAGTTTCGCACATGATCCGACCGACGGTAAACAGTCGCAACGTTGTCCCTCCAATGCCGCCTCCGGAAAACCCCCGGGGGGCTTCGTCATCGTTGTCCCGGTCCCGTGTAAGTCTCACGTGAAATTCTGACCCAACAGCCGAATGCGGCTCGGGATACAGGAAACTAGCCTGTTACGTGCATGATAAGACCTGCGGACAACGTTGCACCGACGTCCCCCCTAATTTCGCCTTTGGAAAATCGTTTCACCCGTAATTTTATTGTTGTGGGTGTGACACGTGTGACGTGGCCTTGCAGGACGCCTTCATGTGAGTTATTCTCCCATGCTCTGCATGGGCGGAGGCTTCGTTGGTTTGACCGCTTGTTGGCTACTAAGCGCATGAGCAGCTTTGGACCCGTGTCTGCCGGTAGATCCCCCGTTGTACTGCGGCCGACTACCGGCGCCGTGTCCCGTCAATCGTGTGGCTTCGAATCGCTGGATTAAGAGTGCTTGCGTGCTATTACCCGGCCTACGGGAAGTGGTGCTTCGTATATTTGTTGCCTCGCGGCGGACGCCCATTGGGTGTGCCGTTGCGGCCAAATAGCGCTTGCGGCGTTGCCTCATGGCGCCGGCACGTACGTGCCTGGTGCTATCAAGGCAACCTCGCTCCCGCTGTTGGTATCGGATGCTGCTCACGATAAAGAGTCGTGGCCCTTTTGGTTGCCTCGACCCGACCAAAAGCTCTTCGAACTGAGAACAACCGGAACAAGAGTTGCCTCTACCTCTCCACAGTTACGTGGTAGGATACGCGACTCTCTGCGCCGATCCTCATGGACGATGAGCTATGCCGCTCAAAAGCGACAACCGGTCCGGCTGTTTCCTATGAGTTTCCACGCAAGTGGAAGAGCAGGGAGACGGCCGACGCTGGGCGTCACCGAGGACGTGCTACCTGGTTGATCCTGCCAGTAGTCATATGCTTGTCTCAAAGATCCCCCCCCCCCCCCCCCCCCCCCCCCCCCCCCCCCCCCCCCCCCCCCCCCCCCCCCCCCCCCCCCCCCCCCCCCCCCCCCCCCCCCCCCCCCCCCCCCCCCCCCCCCCCCCCCCCCCCCCCCCCCCCCCCCCCCCCCCCCCCCCCCCCCCCCCCCCCCCCCCCCCCCCCCCCCCCCCCCCCCCCCCCCCCCCCCCCCCCCCCCCCCCCCCCCCCCCCCCCCCCCCCCCCCCCCCCCCCCCCCCCCCCCCCCCCCCCCCCC
The DNA here is from genome assembly GCA_036873465.1 of Thinopyrum obtusiflorum. Lineage (NCBI taxonomy): Eukaryota > Viridiplantae > Streptophyta > Magnoliopsida > Poales > Poaceae > Thinopyrum > Thinopyrum obtusiflorum. The sequence continues at coordinate 11,829 of JAAAWM010009683.1, forward strand.
CCCCCCCCCCCCCCCCCCCCCCCCCCCCCCCCCCCCCCCCCCCCCCCCCCCCCCCCCCCCCCCCCCCCCCCCCCCCCCCCCCCCCCCCCCCCCCCCCCCCCCCCCCCCCCCCCCCCCCCCCCCCCCCCCCCCCCCCCCCCCCCCCCCCCCCCCCCCCCCCCCCCCCCCCCCCCCCCCCCCCCCCCCCCCCCCCCCCCCCCCCCCCCCCCCCCCCCCCCCCCCCCCCCCCCCCCCCCCCCCCCCCCCCCCCCCCCCCCCCCCCCCCCCCCCCCCCCCCCCCCCCCCCCCCCCCCCCCCCCCCCCCCCCCCCCCCCCCCCCCCCCCCCCCCCCCCCCCCCCCCCCCCCCCCCCCCCCCCCCCCCCCCCCCCCCCCCCCCCCCCCCCCCCCCCCCCCCCCCCCCCCCCCCCCCCCCCCCCCCCCCCCCCCCCCCCCCCCCCCCCCCCCCCCCCCCCCCCCCCCCCCCCCCCCCCCCCCCCCCCCCCCCCCCCCCCCCCCCCCCCCCCCCCCCCCCCCCCCCCCCCCCCCCCCCCCCCCCCCCCCCCCCCCCCCCCCCCCCCCCCCCCCCCCCCCCCCCCCCCCCCCCCCCCCCCCCCCCCCCCCCCCCCCCCCCCCCCCCCCCCCCCCCCCCCCCCCCCCCCCCCCCCCCCCCCCCCCCCCCCCCCCCCCCCCCCCCCCCCCCCCCCCCCCCCCCCCCCCCCCCCCCCCCCCCCCCCCCCCCCCCCCCCCCCCCCCCCCCCCCCCCCCCCCCCCCCCCCCCCCCCCCCCCCCCCCCCCCCCCCCCCCCCCCCCCCCCCCCCCCCCCCCCCCCCCCCCCCCCCCCCCCCCCCCCCCCCCCCCCCCCCCCCCCCCCCCCCCCCCCCCCCCCCCCCCCCCCCCCCCCCCCCCCCCCCCCCCCCCCCCCCCCCCCCCCCCCCCCCCCCCCCCCCCCCCCCCCCCCCCCCCCCCCCCCCCCCCCCCCCCCCCCCCCCCCCCCCCCCCCCCCCCCCCCCCCCCCCCCCCCCCCCCCCCCCCCCCCCCCCCCCCCCCCCCCCCCCCCCCCCCCCCCCCCCCCCCCCCCCCCCCCCCCCCCCCCCCCCCCCCCCCCCCCCCCCCCCCCCCCCCCCCCCCCCCCCCCCCCCCCCCCCCCCCCCCCCCCCCCCCCCCCCCCCCCCCCCCCCCCCCCCCCCCCCCCCCCCCCCCCCCCCCCCCCCCCCCCCCCCCCCCCCCCCCCCCCCCCCCCCCCCCCCCCCCCCCCCCCCCCCCCCCCCCCCCCCCCCCCCCCCCCCCCCCCCCCCCCCCCCCCCCCCCCCCCCCCCCCCCCCCCCCCCCCCCCCCCCCCCCCCCCCCCCCCCCCCCCCCCCCCCCCCCCCCCCCCCCCCCCCCCCCCCCCCCCCCCCCCCCCCCCCCCCCCCCCCCCCCCCCCCCCCCCCCCCCCCCCCCCCCCCCCCCCCCCCCCCCCCCCCCCCCCCCCCCCCCCCCCCCCCCCCCCCCCCCCCCCCCCCCCCCCCCCCCCCCCCCCCCCCCCCCCCCCCCCCCCCCCCCCCCCCCCCCCCCCCCCCCCCCCCCCCCCCCCCCCCCCCCCCCCCCCCCCCCCCCCCCCCCCCCCCCCCCCCCCCCCCCCCCCCCCCCCCCCCCCCCCCCCCCCCCCCCCCCCCCCCCCCCCCCCCCCCCCCCCCCCCCCCCCCCCCCCCCCCCCCCCCCCCCCCCCCCCCCCCCCCCCCCCCCCCCCCCCCCCCCCCCCCCCCCCCCCCCCCCCCCCCCCCCCCCCCCCCCCCCCCCCCCCCCCCCCCCCCCCCCCCCCCCCCCCCCCCCCCCCCCCCCCCCCCCCCCCCCCCCCCCCCCCCCCCCCCCCCCCCCCCCCCCCCCCCCCCCCCCCCCCCCCCCCCCCCCCCCCCCCCCCCCCCCCCCCCCCCCCCCCCCCCCCCCCCCCCCCCCCCCCCCCCCCCCCCCCCCCCCCCCCCCCCCCCCCCCCCCCCCCCCCCCCCCCCCCCCCCCCCCCCCCCCCCCCCCCCCCCCCCCCCCCCCCCCCCCCCCCCCCCCCCCCCCCCCCCCCCCCCCCCCCCCCCCCCCCCCCCCCCCCCCCCCCCCCCCCCCCCCCCCCCCCCCCCCCCCCCCCCCCCCCCCCCCCCCCCCCCCCCCCCCCCCCCCCCCCCCCCCCCCCCCCCCCCCCCCCCCCCCCCCCCCCCCCCCCCCCCCCCCCCCCCCCCCCCCCCCCCCCCCCCCCCCCCCCCCCCCCCCCCCCCCCCCCCCCCCCCCCCCCCCCCCCCCCCCCCCCCCCCCCCCCCCCCCCCCCCCCCCCCCCCCCCCCCCCCCCCCCCCCCCCCCCCCCCCCCCCCCCCCCCCCCCCCCCCCCCCCCCCCCCCCCCCCCCCCCCCCCCCCCCCCCCCCCCCCCCCCCCCCCCCCCCCCCCCCCCCCCCCCCCCCCCCCCCCCCCCCCCCCCCCCCCCCCCCCCCCCCCCCCCCCCCCCCCCCCCCCCCCCCCCCCCCCCCCCCCCCCCCCCCCCCCCCCCCCCCCCCCCCCCCCCCCCCCCCCCCCCCCCCCCCCCCCCCCCCCCCCCCCCCCCCCCCCCCCCCCCCCCCCCCCCCCCCCCCCCCCCCCCCCCCCCCCCCCCCCCCCCCCCCCCCCCCCCCCCCCCCCCCCCCCCCCCCCCCCCCCCCCCCCCCCCCCCCCCCCCCCCCCCCCCCCCCCCCCCCCCCCCCCCCCCCCCCCCCCCCCCCCCCCCCCCCCCCCCCCCCCCCCCCCCCCCCCCCCCCCCCCCCCCCCCCCCCCCCCCCCCCCCCCCCCCCCCCCCCCCCCCCCCCCCCCCCCCCCCCCCCCCCCCCCCCCCCCCCCCCCCCCCCCCCCCCCCCCCCCCCCCCCCCCCCCCCCCCCCCCCCCCCCCCCCCCCCCCCCCCCCCCCCCCCCCCCCCCCCCCCCCCCCCCCCCCCCCCCCCCCCCCCCCCCCCCCCCCCCCCCCCCCCCCCCCCCCCCCCCCCCCCCCCCCCCCCCCCCCCCCCCCCCCCCCCCCCCCCCCCCCCCCCCCCCCCCCCCCCCCCCCCCCCCCCCCCCCCCCCCCCCCCCCCCCCCCCCCCCCCCCCCCCCCCCCCCCCCCCCCCCCCCCCCCCCCCCCCCCCCCCCCCCCCCCCCCCCCCCCCCCCCCCCCCCCCCCCCCCCCCCCCCCCCCCCCCCCCCCCCCCCCCCCCAGACAAGCATATGACTACTGGCAGGATCAACCAGGTAGCACGTCCTTGGTGACTACCAGCACGGCCATCGTTCTGCGCTTCCACTTTCGTGGAAACTCAGAGGCAACAGCCGGGCCGGTTGTCGCTCTTGAGCGGCACAGCTCATCGTCCTTGAGGATCGGCGCAGAGAGTTGCGTATCCTACCACGTAACTGTGGAGAGGTAGAGGCAAGTCCTGTTCCGGTTGTTCTCAGTTCGGAGAGCTTTGGGTCGGGTCGAGGCAACCGAAAGGGCCACGACCCTTTATCGTGAGCAGCATCCGAGACCAAAAGCGGGAGCGAGGTTGCCTTGATAGCAACGGGCACGTAATGTGCCAGCCCCACGAGGCAACGCCGCAAGCGCTATTTGGCCGCAGCGGCACACCCAATGGGCGTCCGCCGCGAGGCAACAATTATCCGAAGCACCACTTCCCGTAGGTCGGGTACTAGCACGCAAGCACTATTAATCCAGCGATTCGAAGCCACACGAGGGACGGGACACGGCGCCGGTAGTCGGCCGCAGTACAACGGGGGATCTACCGCCCCCCCCCCCCCCCCCCCCCCCCCCCCCCCCCCCCCCCCCCCCCCCCCCCCCCCCCCCCCCCCCCCCCCCCCCCCCCCCCCCCCCCCCCCCCCCCCCCCCCCCCCCCCCCCCCCCCCCCCCCCCCCCCCCCCCCCCCCCCCCCCCCCCCCCCCCCCCCCCCCCCCCCCCCCCCCCCCCCCCCCCCCCCCCCCCCCCCCCCCCCCCCCCCCCCCCCCCCCCCCCCCCCCCCCCCCCCCCCCCCCCCCCCCCCCCCCCCCCCCCCCCCCCCCCCCCCCCCCCCCCCCCCCCCCCCCCCCCCCCCCCCCCCCCCCCCCCCCCCCCCCCCCCCCCCCCCCCCCCCCCCCCCCCCCCCCCCCCCCCCCCCCCCCCCCCCCCCCCCCCCCCCCCCCCCCCCCCCCCCCCCCCCCCCCCCCCCCCCCCCCCCCCCCCCCCCCCCCCCCCCCCCCCCCCCCCCCCCCCCCCCCCCCCCCCCCCCCCCCCCCCCCCCCCCCCCCCCCCCCCCCCCCCCCCCCCCCCCCCCCCCCCCCCCCCCCCCCCCCCCCCCCCCCCCCCCCCCCCCCCCCCCCCCCCCCCCCCCCCCCCCCCCCCCCCCCCCCCCCCCCCCCCCCCCCCCCCCCCCCCCCCCCCCCCCCCCCCCCCCCCCCCCCCCCCCCCCCCCCCCCCCCCCCCCCCCCCCCCCCCCCCCCCCCCCCCCCCCCCCCCCCCCCCCCCCCCCCCCCCCCCCCCCCCCCCCCCCCCCCCCCCCCCCCCCCCCCCCCCCCCCCCCCCCCCCCCCCCCCCCCCCCCCCCCCCCCCCCCCCCCCCCCCCCCCCCCCCCCCCCCCCCCCCCCCCCCCCCCCCCCCCCCCCCCCCCCCCCCCCCCCCCCCCCCCCCCCCCCCCCCCCCCCCCCCCCCCCCCCCCCCCCCCCCCCCCCCCCCCCCCCCCCCCCCCCCCCCCCCCCCCCCCCCCCCCCCCCCCCCCCCCCCCCCCCCCCCCCCCCCCCCCCCCCCCCCCCCCCCCCCCCCCCCCCCCCGTTCCGAGGCCATATCTGCATATGCTAGGCTCGTCAAGTTTAACCCGAGTATTTTGCATGTGCAAAACTGGCTTGCACCCGTTGTATGTGAATGTAGAGCTTATCACACCTGATCATCACGTGGTGTCTCGGCACGACGAACTGTCGCAACGGTGCATACTCAGGGAGAACACTTATCCCTTGAAATTTAGTGAGGGATCATCTTATAATGCTACCGCCGTACTAAGCAAAATAAGATGCATAAAAGATAAACATCACATGCAATCAAAATATGTGACATGATATGGCCATCATCATCTTGTGCCTTTGATCTCCATCTCCAAAGCACCGTCATGATCTCCATCATCACCGGCTTGACACCTTGATCTCCATCGTAGCGTCGTTGTCGTCTCGCCAACTATTGCTTCTACGACTATCGCTACCGCATAGTGATAAAGTAAAGCAATTACATGGCGATTGCATTTCATACAGTAAAGCAACAACCATAAGACCCGTGAACGGGTCCGTGTACGAGTACGTGCCTAGTACGTGGTTTTGCCCAGTTTTCCATGGCGCGCGTCCAGTTCCGTCCACGACGGGCGTCGGCCAGTTTTTCACGTGTACCCGTTCACGGGTCCGTGTAAGGGTCCGTGTACGAGTACGTGCCTAGTACGTGGTTTTGCCCAGTTTTCCATGGCGCGCGTCCAGTTCCGTCCACGAGGGGCGTCGGCCAGTTTTTCACGTGTACCCGTTCAGCCCGTTCACGGGTACGTGTAAGGGTCCGTGTACGAGTACGTGCCTAGTACGTGGTTTTGCCCAATCACAGCATGCCCTGCAAAAACAAGTTAGACGTCCTCTACTTTGTTGTTGCAAGTTTTACCCCCCCCCCCCCCCCCCCCCCCCCCCCCCCCCCCCCCCCCCCCCCCCCCCCCCCCCCCCCCCCCCCCCCCCCCCCCC
>JAAAWM010009683.1:22500-25000 GCA_036873465.1 Thinopyrum obtusiflorum
CCCCCCCCCCCCCCCCCCCCCCCCCCCCCCCCCCCCCCCCCCCCCCCCCCCCCCCCCCCCCCCCCCCCCCCCCCCCCCCCCCCCCCCCCCCCCCCCCCCCCCCCCCCCCCCCCCCCCCCCCCCCCCCCCCCCCCCCCCCCCCCCCCCCCCCCCCCCCCCCCCCCCCCCCCCCCCCCCCCCCCCCCCCCCCCCCCCCCCCCCCCCCCCCCCCCCCCCCCCCCCCCCCCCCCCCCCCCCCCCCCCCCCCCCCCCCCCCCCCCCCCCCCCCCCCCCCCCCCCCCCCCCCCCCCCCCCCCCCCCCCCCCCCCCCCCCCCCCCCCCCCCCCCCCCCCCCCCCCCCCCCCCCCCCCCCCCCCCCCCCCCCCCCCCCCCCCCCCCCCCCCCCCCCCCCCCCCCCCCCCCCCCCCCCCCCCCCCCCCCCCCCCCCCCCCCCCCCCCCCCCCCCCCCCCCCCCCCCCCCCCCCCCCCCCCCCCCCCCCCCCCCCCCCCCCCCCCCCCCCCCCCCCCCCCCCCCCCCCCCCCCCCCCCCCCCCCCCCCCCCCCCCCCCCCCCCCCCCCCCCCCCCCCCCCCCCCCCCCCCCCCCCCCCCCCCCCCCCCCCCCCCCCCCCCCCCCCCCCCCCCCCCCCCCCCCCCCCCCCCCCCCCCCCCCCCCCCCCCCCCCCCCCCCCCCCCCCCCCCCCCCCCCCCCCCCCCCCCCCCCCCCCCCCCCCCCCCCCCCCCCCCCCCCCCCCCCCCCCCCCCCCCCCCCCCCCCCCCCCCCCCCCCCCCCCCCCCCCCCCCCCCCCCCCCCCCCCCCCCCCCCCCCCCCCCCCCCCCCCCCCCCCCCCCCCCCCCCCCCCCCCCCCCCCCCCCCCCCCCCCCCCCCCCCCCCCCCCCCCCCCCCCCCCCCCCCCCCCCCCCCCCCCCCCCCCCCCCCCCCCCCCCCCCCCCCCCCCCCCCCCCCCCCCCCCCCCCCCCCCCCCCCCCCCCCCCCCCCCCCCCCCCCCCCCCCCCCCCCCCCCCCCCCCCCCCCCCCCCCCCCCCCCCCCCCCCCCCCCCCCCCCCCCCCCCCCCCCCCCCCCCCCCCCCCCCCCCCCCCCCCCCCCCCCCCCCCCCCCCCCCCCCCCCCCCCCCCCCCCCCCCCCCCCCCCCCCCCCCCCCCCCCCCCCCCCCCCCCCCCCCCCCCCCCCCCCCCCCCCCCCCCCCCCCCCCCCCCCCCCCCCCCCCCCCCCCCCCCCCCCCCCCCCCCCCCCCCCCCCCCCCCCCCCCCCCCCCCCCCCCCCCCCCCCCCCCCCCCCCCCCCCCCCCCCCCCCCCCCCCCCCCCCCCCCCCCCCCCCCCATATAAGTAATATATATATAAAATACAAGGCTTAGCGGCGGATGAATCGGCTCAGATAGCGATGAAGATCGTAGCAAACTGCGTTAAGAGGTGCGAACTGCGGTAATCTGCGAGTACTTTATCATTGAATGCACGCTGCACCGAACTTTCGTTCGGTGTGTTCGATTGAGTTGCGAGATAAAACCTAAACCCAATACACTGGTTTTGGAGTGCCTAGTGTGTCCACTAGCTCTCTCAAATGTAGGCTTCAGGAAAGTCGCGGTCATCTTGTCGCTCTTCGGGCGGTATTGATTAAGGCTAGTACTGATCCACATAGAATCGATCTTTATGATCCTATCGATTCGCACTCAACCGAGCACGACTACCCCTGGAATTTAAGCATATAACTACGGGGAGGAAAAGAAACTAACAAGGATTCGCTTAGTAACTGCGAGTGAAGAGCGAACAGCCCATCCTGAATCCGAGATCATTAACTTGGTCGAGGAGTTGTAGGGTAAGGTCGGTCTTTTTGTAGCGGCGCGCGGCTTGAAATCCGTTGGAAAGCGGTCCCACAGAAGGTGAAAGGCCTGTAAGGCAGTGCGCTGTTGCTCTATAAGGACTGAACCATGAGTCGTACTATTTGAGAGTATAGTACTAAGCGGTGATATGCATCATCGAAGGCTAAATACTGATCTGAGACCGATAGCAAACAAGTAGCATGAGCGAAATTTGAAAAGAACTTTGGAAAGAGAGTTAAAAGTACCTGAAACCGCTAAGTCGAAAGGGTTGAGCCGATCCGCTGTTGTTTGGTTGCATTCAGGCCTCTACTAGGTGGCTAAGTCTGTGAGCTAGCGGGCACTCAGTGTCTGTGGTGAGCGGGCGGTGCTGTCGAATGAGGTTGCATTTGTGGCTGACTGTGCATTGCCGCTTTCCGGACTCCTATAAGAGGGGCCTAACGGTAGTCACACCTGTGGCGAAGTAAGTCCTTGATGGGAGGAAGGTGAGCGAGGGACCCCAAAAGGGTCAATATGGACGGTATCCTTGGACGAAGGCTCAGGTTCCTGCTGAGCTAGTCGAGCTTGCTCGGTTGGCGAGGAGAGGGGCCTTAAGGCTGTAAGTCCTGAAGTCCATTACGGCAATGAAGGAGAGGTTGAACCGCCCGTCTTGAAACACGGACCAAGGAGTCTAATTCTAGTGCAAG
>JAAAWM010009684.1:0-26645 GCA_036873465.1 Thinopyrum obtusiflorum
ACGGGAAATAGGATGGGACGGAGAGAGAGAGAGAGGAGAGAGAGGGAGGGAGAGGGGTAGAGTGTTGGATGGGTGATGGAGAGGCCTACTAGACAAACAGAGGGTGGAACTGCACTATTATCAATAAGAGTGGGGATGTGTTTCTGTGTGTGCCTGTGCGTGATAGATCTGTCGGGAGACATCCATGGATGATGAAGGGGAACCATGTGTTTGGTAAGAAAACCTAACTAGATCGGTAGATCAATTGTTGTTTGTCGGAGGAAGGGAGAGACATAACTAATGAGGTAGATCGATCGACGCATGGGGAAAACGAGTTATAAGGACCTAGCTAGCTATATGTATAGCGGGAGATCGGTCGGTGTACGTCCATTTGTTAGAGGCAAATAAGGCCCGGCGAGACGGATAGATAGAGAGAATGGAGCTAGGAGGTGGTGCCAGAGGCCCAACTACTAGCTAGATTGGGGGAGGAGTGTGCGGTTGTGAGATCAATGAAAAGAGGGGCAAGAGTTTACACGTGTGTGGGACCGTATGAGAGACACGAGGCAAGGACACATAAAGGAGAATATTGAAGGTGCGTGTGTATGTTGTAGGCATACATCGCTGGAGAGGTTTAACGATCGGTGTGTGTCGGAAAGGAGTTGTGGAGACTGTGGGAGACCGACCTAAAGAAAAAAATGAATGTGCGCAAAGGATAGAATGCTGAGGGAGGGGGAGGGCGAGGAGGGCATGTGCATGCACAAGAGAAAGTTAGTGGTAGCCACAAAGGTTAGAGGATTGTGTGGGTGTAAGAGACTAACAAAGGTCATAATTTGAAATGAAACTGGATTCATATATTTGAATAGGAGGTCATAGTGTTTTAAACATATGCATGCATGAATATAGCGGTGATACGCGTGTTGTGGTTTTGCACATGTTATACCATAATGTGATAATGCATGGCGTTTGCAACTCACAGCTAAATATCGAACAATCTAAACCATACTATACATCGAACAATCTCACATTTTATTTGAATTTGTGATAATGTCTGGCGTTTGCAGCTTACAACTAAATATCGAACAATCTAAACAATACTATGTATCAAATATTCTCACATTTTATTTGGATTTGTGGTAATGTGTGGTGTTTGCAACTCACATCTAAATACTTGTAGGCGTAGGGGGGGGGGGGGGGGGGGGGGGGGGGGGGGGGGGGGGGGGGGGGGGGGGGGGGGGGGGGGGGGGGGGGGGGGGGGGGGGGGGGGGGGGGGGGGGGGGGGGGGGGGGGGGGGGGGGGGGGGGGGGGGGGGGGGGGGGGGGGGGGGGGGGGGGGGGGGGGGGGGGGGGGGGGGGGGGGGGGGGGGGGGGGGGGGGGGGGGGGGGGGGGGGGGGGGGGGGGGGGGGGGGGGGGGGGGGGGGGGGGGGGGGGGGGGGGGGGGGGGGGGGGGGGGGGGGGGGGGGGGGGGGGGGGGGGGGGGGGGGGGGGGGGGGGGGGGGGGGGGGGGGGGGGGGGGGGGGGGGGGGGGGGGGGGGGGGGGGGGGGGGGGGGGGGGGGGGGGGGGGGGGGGGGGGGGGGGGGGGGGGGGGGGGGGGGGGGGGGGGGGGGGGGGGGGGGGGGGGGGGGGGGGGGGGGGGGGGGGGGGGGGGGGGGGGGGGGGGGGGGGGGGGGGGGGGGGGGGGGGGGGGGGGGGGGGGGGGGGGGGGGGGGGGGGGGGGGGGGGGGGGGGGGGGGGGGGGGGGGGGGGGGGGGGGGGGGGGGGGGGGGGGGGGGGGGGGGGGGGGGGGGGGGGGGGGGGGGGGGGGGGGGGGGGGGGGGGGGGGGGGGGGGGGGGGGGGGGGGGGGGGGGGGGGGGGGGGGGGGGGGGGGGGGGGGGGGGGGGGGGGGGGGGGGGGGGGGGGGGGGGGGGGGGGGGGGGGGGGGGGGGGGGGGGGGGGGGGGGGGGGGGGGGGGGGGGGGGGGGGGGGGGGGGGGGGGGGGGGGGGGGGGGGGGGGGGGGGGGGGGGGGGGGGGGGGGGGGGGGGGGGGGGGGGGGGGGGGGGGGGGGGGGGGGGGGGGGGGGGGGGGGGGGGGGGGGGGGGGGGGGGGGGGGGGGGGGGGGGGGGGGGGGGGGGGGGGGGGGGGGGGGGGGGGGGGGGGGGGGGGGGGGGGGGGGGGGGGGGGGGGGGGGGGGGGGGGGGGGGGGGGGGGGGGGGGGGGGGGGGGGGGGGGGGGGGGGGGGGGGGGGGGGGGGGGGGGGGGGGGGGGGGGGGGGGGGGGGGGGGGGGGGGGGGGGGGGGGGGGGGGGGGGGGGGGGGGGGGGGGGGGGGGGGGGGGGGGGGGGGGGGGGGGGGGGGGGGGGGGGGGGGGGGGGGGGGGGGGGGGGGGGGGGGGGGGGGGGGGGGGGGGGGGGGGGGGGGGGGGGGGGGGGGGGGGGGGGGGGGGGGGGGGGGGGGGGGGGGGGGGGGGGGGGGGGGGGGGGGGGGGGGGGGGGGGGGGGGGGGGGGGGGGGGGGGGGGGGGGGGGGGGGGGGGGGGGGGGGGGGGGGGGGGGGGGGGGGGGGGGGGGGGGGGGGGGGGGGGGGGGGGGGGGGGGGGGGGGGGGGGGGGGGGGGGGGGGGGGGGGGGGGGGGGGGGGGGGGGGGGGGGGGGGGGGGGGGGGGGGGGGGGGGGGGGGGGGGGGGGGGGGGGGGGGGGGGGGGGGGGGGGGGGGGGGGGGGGGGGGGGGGGGGGGGGGGGGGGGGGGGGGGGGGGGGGGGGGGGGGGGGGGGGGGGGGGGGGGGGGGGGGGGGGGGGGGGGGGGGGGGGGGGGGGGGGGGGGGGGGGGGGGGGGGGGGGGGGGGGGGGGGGGGGGGGGGGGGGGGGGGGGGGGGGGGGGGGGGGGGGGGGGGGGGGGGGGGGGGGGGGGGGGGGGGGGGGGGGGGGGGGGGGGGGGGGGGGGGGGGGGGGGGGGGGGGGGGGGGGGGGGGGGGGGGGGGGGGGGGGGGGGGGGGGGGGGGGGGGGGGGGGGGGGGGGGGGGGGGGGGGGGGGGGGGGGGGGGGGGGGGGGGGGGGGGGGGGGGGGGGGGGGGGGGGGGGGGGGGGGGGGGGGGGGGGGGGGGGGGGGGGGGGGGGGGGGGGGGGGGGGGGGGGGGGGGGGGGGGGGGGGGGGGGGGGGGGGGGGGGGGGGGGGGGGGGGGGGGGGGGGGGGGGGGGGGGGGGGGGGGGGGGGGGGGGGGGGGGGGGGGGGGGGGGGGGGGGGGGGGGGGGGGGGGGGGGGGGGGGGGGGGGGGGGGGGGGGGGGGGGGGGGGGGGGGGGGGGGGGGGGGGGGGGGGGGGGGGGGGGGGGGGGGGGGGGGGGGGGGGGGGGGGGGGGGGGGGGGGGGGGGGGGGGGGGGGGGGGGGGGGGGGGGGGGGGGGGGGGGGGGGGGGGGGGGGGGGGGGGGGGGGGGGGGGGGGGGGGGGGGGGGGGGGGGGGGGGGGGGGGGGGGGGGGGGGGGGGGGGGGGGGGGGGGGGGGGGGGGGGGGGGGGGGGGGGGGGGGGGGGGGGGGGGGGGGGGGGGGGGGGGGGGGGGGGGGGGGGGGGGGGGGGGGGGGGGGGGGGGGGGGGGGGGGGGGGGGGGGGGGGGGGGCGAAATATTTTAATTGAACATAACATGAATTCAAAGTTTTGAATGACATTTGTAGTGTGAATTGATTTGGTACAGTACACGTTAGGCTTGTCCGGAAATTTCAACCTGCGCCTTGTTAGCCCGAAATATTTAAGATATATCTTTATCTCGTTGTGCTCCAACAACACCCTCCATCTCAACCCGCGCCTTAGTATTCCAAAATTACAACGCGCGCAAAAACTCCCACCTCCTGTGAAATCCCGACACGCGAAATGCCCGTGAAACCCCTGAACCGAAAGAACCGCCTCAAATTAGTGGGGGTACTTTCGTAACTTACCCCACATTTTGGATAAGCGCGTCCCTAAGCCATGGTTCCCCACTCCCATCCCATCCGGCCACCCATTCGTACACCGAGGCCGGGAAAACCCGCGAAGCCCCACACCCTCCTCCGCCCGCCACCCAGCCGGAGCCTCTTCCCCGATGACGTCATCCACAACAACACCTCGACGTCCCTCATCCACCATACAAGATGAGGATCTGTCGTCGACTTGGTCGTCTCGCCAGTTTAGCCACCCCGTCCTCCACCTCCAAGGAGCTGCCCCGACGTTCCCCTCGTCTTTCGTGCCACCTCCATTCCCACACCGCCGTCTTCACCTGCACCACCGGAAGAGCATCATCATCACCGTTTCCTCTGATGACGCTGCGGCCTAATCGGCGCCACCAAAGAGGTTGTACACTAATCGCCGCATTTTCTTCTTGATTCGATCTCACTGTGCTGCCTAGGGCACCTTCCTGAGCAAAAATATTTCATCACTTTTTGGAATATTTTTGCTACAGAAAATACTTTCTATTCTGGACAGAAATGGGGGTTTCTACAGCAACTACCATTTTACTTGCTCTATTGTGGCTGATTTTTCTTGTGCATCCTCACCTTAGTAGATGATTTCTAACCTCCAAAACCTAGCTCCCAACTCCCAGTAGTTTGAACACAGTAAGCTTTCAAAGTTACTGACCAGAAACTTACTAGGGAGTAGAAATCCATTCTACTGCGTCTAAGCTCAAACGAAAGCCCCCCCCCCCCCCCCCCCCCCCCCCCCCCCCCCCCCCCCCCCCCCCCCCCCCCCCCCCCCCCCCCCCCCCCCCCCCCCCCCCCCCCCCCCCCCCCCCCCCCCCCCCCCCCCCCCCCCCCCCCCCCCCCCCCCCCCCCCCCCCCCCCCCCCCCCCCCCCCCCCCCCCCCCCCCCCCCCCCCCCCCCCCCCCCCCCCCCCCCCCCCCCCCCCCCCCCCCCCCCCCCCCCCCCCCCCCCCCCCCCCCCCCCCCCCCCCCCCCCCCCCCCCCCCCCCCCCCCCCCCCCCCCCCCCCCCCCCCCCCCCCCCCCCCCCCCCCCCCCCCCCCCCCCCCCCCCCCCCCCCCCCCCCCCCCCCCCCCCCCCCCCCCCCCCCCCCCCCCCCCCCCCCCCCCCCCCCCCCCCCCCCCCCCCCCCCCCCCCCCCCCCCCCCCCCCCCCCCCCCCCCCCCCCCCCCCCCCCCCCCCCCCCCCCCCCCCCCCCCCCCCCCCCCCCCCCCCCCCCCCCCCCCCCCCCCCCCCCCCCCCCCCCCCCCCCCCCCCCCCCCCCCCCCCCCCCCCCCCCCCCCCCCCCCCCCCCCCCCCCCCCCCCCCCCCCCCCCCCCCCCCCCCCCCCCCCCCCCCCCCCCCCCCCCCCCCCCCCCCCCCCCCCCCCCCCCCCCCCCCCCCCCCCCCCCCCCCCCCCCCCCCCCCCCCCCCCCCCCCCCCCCCCCCCCCCCCCCCCCCCCCCCCCCCCCCCCCCCCCCCCCCCCCCCCCCCCCCCCCCCCCCCCCCCCCCCCCCCCCCCCCCCCCCCCCCCCCCCCCCCCCCCCCCCCCCCCCCCCCCCCCCCCCCCCCCCCCCCCCCCCCCCCCCCCCCCCCCCCCCCCCCCCCCCCCCCCCCCCCCCCCCCCCCCCCCCCCCCCCCCCCCCCCCCCCCCCCCCCCCCCCCCCCCCCCCCCCCCCCCCCCCCCCCCCCCCCCCCCCCCCCCCCCCCCCCCCCCCCCCCCCCCCCCCCCCCCCCCCCCCCCCCCCCCCCCCCCCCCCCCCCCCCCCCCCCCCCCCCCCCCCCCCCCCCCCCCCCCCCCCCCCCCCCCCCCCCCCCCCCCCCCCCCCCCCCCCCCCCCCCCCCCCCCCCCCCCCCCCCCCCCCCCCCCCCCCCCCCCCCCCCCCCCCCCCCCCCCCCCCCCCCCCCCCCCCCCCCCCCCCCCCCCCCCCCCCCCCCCCCCCCCCCCCCCCCCCCCCCCCCCCCCCCCCCCCCCCCCCCCCCCCCCCCCCCCCCCCCCCCCCCCCCCCCCCCCCCCCCCCCCCCCCCCCCCCCCCCCCCCCCCCCCCCCCCCCCCCCCCCCCCCCCCCCCCCCCCCCCCCCCCCCCCCCCCCCCCCCCCCCCCCCCCCCCCCCCCCCCCCCCCCCCCCCCCCCCCCCCCCCCCCCCCCCCCCCCCCCCCCCCCCCCCCCCCCCCCCCCCCCCCCCCCCCCCCCCCCCCCCCCCCCCCCCCCCCCCCCCCCCCCCCCCCCCCCCCCCCCCCCCCCCCCCCCCCCCCCCCCCCCCCCCCCCCCCCCCCCCCCCCCCCCCCCCCCCCCCCCCCCCCCCCCCCCCCCCCCCCCCCCCCCCCCCCCCCCCCCCCCCCCCCCCCCCCCCCCCCCCCCCCCCCCCCCCCCCCCCCCCCCCCCCCCCCCCCCCCCCCCCCCCCCCCCCCCCCCCCCCCCCCCCCCCCCCCCCCCCCCCCCCCCCCCCCCCCCCCCCCCCCCCCCCCCCCCCCCCCCCCCCCCCCCCCCCCCCCCCCCCCCCCCCCCCCCCCCCCCCCCCCCCCCCCCCCCCCCCCCCCCCCCCCCCCCCCCCCCCCCCCCCCCCCCCCCCCCCCCCCCCCCCCCCCCCCCCCCCCCCCCCCCCCCCCCCCCCCCCCCCCCCCCCCCCCCCCCCCCCCCCCCCCCCCCCCCCCCCCCCCCCCCCCCCCCCCCCCCCCCCCCCCCCCCCCCCCCCCCCCCCCCCCCCCCCCCCCCCCCCCCCCCCCCCCCCCCCCCCCCCCCCCCCCCCCCCCCCCCCCCCCCCCCCCCCCCCCCCCCCCCCCCCCCCCCCCCCCCCCCCCCCCCCCCCCCCCCCCCCCCCCCCCCCCCCCCCCCCCCCCCCCCCCCCCCCCCCCCCCCCCCCCCCCCCCCCCCCCCCCCCCCCCCCCCCCCCCCCCCCCCCCCCCCCCCCCCCCCCCCCCCCCCCCCCCCCCCCCCCCCCCCCCCCCCCCCCCCCCCCCCCCCCCCCCCCCCCCCCCCCCCCCCCCCCCCCCCCCCCCCCCCCCCCCCCCCCCCCCCCCCCCCCCCCCCCCCCCCCCCCCCCCCCCCCCCCCCCCCCCCCCCCCCCCCCCCCCCCCCCCCCCCCCCCCCCCCCCCCCCCCCCCCCCCCCCCCCCCCCCCCCCCCCCCCCCCCCCCCCCCCCCCCCCCCCCCCCCCCCCCCCCCCCCCCCCCCCCCCCCCCCCCCCCCCCCCCCCCCCCCCCCCCCCCCCCCCCCCCCCCCCCCCCCCCCCCCCCCCCCCCCCCCCCCCCCCCCCCCCCCCCCCCCCCCCCCCCCCCCCCCCCCCCCCCCCCCCCCCCCCCCCCCCCCCCCCCCCCCCCCCCCCCCCCCCCCCCCCCCCCCCCCCCCCCCCCCCCCCCCCCCCCCCCCCCCCCCCCCCCCCCCCCCCCCCCCCCCCCCCCCCCCCCCCCCCCCCCCCCCCCCCCCCCCCCCCCCCCCCCCCCCCCCCCCCCCCCCCCCCCCCCCCCCCCCCCCCCCCCCCCCCCCCCCCCCCCCCCCCCCCCCCCCCCCCCCCCCCCCCCCCCCCCCCCCCCCCCCCCCCCCCCCCCCCCCCCCCCCCCCCCAATGGCATTTGTAGTGCGAATTGATTTGGTACAGTACACGGGACTAGACTCTCCTGTGTGGTGCGAATTGATTTCTTTTTATTTTTTCGTCGACGGAAGTGCGAATTGATTTGGTACAGTACACGTTAGGCTTGTCCGGAAATTTCAACCTGCACCTTGTTACCCCAAAATATTTAAGATAGTTCTTTGTCTTGTTGTGCTCTGAAAACTCCCTCCATCTCAACCTGCCCTTGCTATCCCAAAATTACAACGCGCGCGAAAACTCCCACCTCTTGCAAAATCTCGACACGCGAAATGCCCGTGATACCCCTGAACCGAAAGAACTGCCTAGCAAAAATCGGTGGGGGTACTTCCGTAACTTACCCCACATCTCGGACAAGCGCGTCCCTAAGCCATGGTTCCCCACTCCCATCCCATCAGCCCACCCAATCGTACACTGAGGCCGCGAAAACCCGCGAAGCCCAACACCCTCCTCCGTCCGCCACCCAGCCGAAGCCTCTTCCCCGAGGACGTCGTCCACAGCAACACCTCGACGTCCCTCATCCACCATACCAGATGAGGATCCGTCATCGATCTCGTTGTCCGACCGGTTCATCCACCCCGTCCTCCACCTCCAAGGAGCTGCCTCGACGTTCCCCTCATCTTTCGCACCACCTCCATTCCCACACTGCCGTCTTCACCCGCACCACCGGAAGAGCAGCATCGTCACCATTTCCTCGGATGAAGCCGAGGCCTAATCGGCGCCACCAAAGAGGTTGTACACTAATCACCGCATTTTCTACTTGATTCGATCTCACGATGCTGCCGGCGCTCGGTCCCGAGCCGACATGGCGCGGCTCCATCCACGGCGGCGTCGCCGACCACTTCCTCCACGGCGTCGCTCCCTCGGCGGTGAAGTCCACATCAGTAGGAGCTGCTGCTGCTTTAGCTCTCGCTCGCGCTGCTGCTCTGCTCTTGCTCTCGGTCCCCTGCCTGGTCTACTCTTGCTATTGCTCTTGCTCTTGCTCGCGCTGCTGCTCTCGCTCTTGCTCTTGCTTGCGATGCTGCTCTGATTTGGCTACACTTCAGTCAACTGAATCGACTTTTGGGTCAGTAGATTTTCAGGGGGTGGGGGGGGCTCACCGGAGAGGTACCCCACTATCTATCTTAGGGTTCAGGGTGGGGGCGGTGGTTGCCGGCGGTGGTGGGGCGGTGGCGTGGGGATTGCCGGAGAAAAATCTCGGCACATGGGGCCTAGAGGGATGGCCGGGGTGGCGGTGAACCGGCGGTGGGGAGTGATAACCCACAAGTATAGGGGATCGCAACAGTTTTCGAGGGTAGAGTATTCAGGGGGGGGGGGGGGGGGGGGGGGGGGGGGGGGGGGGGGGGGGGGGGGGGGGGGGGGGGGGGGGGGGGGGGGGGGGGGGGGGGGGGGGGGGGGGGGGGGGGGGGGGGGGGGGGGGGGGGGGGGGGGGGGGGGGGGGGGGGGGGGGGGGGGGGGGGGGGGGGGGGGGGGGGGGGGGGGGGGGGGGGGGGGGGGGGGGGGGGGGGGGGGGGGGGGGGGGGGGGGGGGGGGGGGGGGGGGGGGGGGGGGGGGGGGGGGGGGGGGGGGGGGGGGGGGGGGGGGGGGGGGGGGGGGGGGGGGGGGGGGGGGGGGGGGGGGGGGGGGGGGGGGGGGGGGGGGGGGGGGGGGGGGGGGGGGGGGGGGGGGGGGGGGGGGGGGGGGGGGGGGGGGGGGGGGGGGGGGGGGGGGGGGGGGGGGGGGGGGGGGGGGGGGGGGGGGGGGGGGGGGGGGGGGGGGGGGGGGGGGGGGGGGGGGGGGGGGGGGGGGGGGGGGGGGGGGGGGGGGGGGGGGGGGGGGGGGGGGGGGGGGGGGGGGGGGGGGGGGGGGGGGGGGGGGGGGGGGGGGGGGGGGGGGGGGGGGGGGGGGGGGGGGGGGGGGGGGGGGGGGGGGGGGGGGGGGGGGGGGGGGGGGGGGGGGGGGGGGGGGGGGGGGGGGGGGGGGGGGGGGGGGGGGGGGGGGGGGGGGGGGGGGGGGGGGGGGGGGGGGGGGGGGGGGGGGGGGGGGGGGGGGGGGGGGGGGGGGGGGGGGGGGGGGGGGGGGGGGGGGGGGGGGGGGGGGGGGGGGGGGGGGGGGGGGGGGGGGGGGGGGGGGGGGGGGGGGGGGGGGGGGGGGGGGGGGGGGGGGGGGGGGGGGGGGGGGGGGGGGGGGGGGGGGGGGGGGGGGGGGGGGGGGGGGGGGGGGGGGGGGGGGGGGGGGGGGGGGGGGGGGGGGGGGGGGGGGGGGGGGGGGGGGGGGGGGGGGGGGGGGGGGGGGGGGGGGGGGGGGGGGGGGGGGGGGGGGGGGGGGGGGGGGGGGGGGGGGGGGGGGGGGGGGGGGGGGGGGGGGGGGGGGGGGGGGGGGGGGGGGGGGGGGGGGGGGGGGGGGGGGGGGGGGGGGGGGGGGGGGGGGGGGGGGGGGGGGGGGGGGGGGGGGGGGGGGGGGGGGGGGGGGGGGGGGGGGGGGGGGGGGGGGGGGGGGGGGGGGGGGGGGGGGGGGGGGGGGGGGGGGGGGGGGGGGGGGGGGGGGGGGGGGGGGGGGGGGGGGGGGGGGGGGGGGGGGGGGGGGGGGGGGGGGGGGGGGGGGGGGGGGGGGGGGGGGGGGGGGGGGGGGGGGGGGGGGGGGGGGGGGGGGGGGGGGGGGGGGGGGGGGGGGGGGGGGGGGGGGGGGGGGGGGGGGGGGGGGGGGGGGGGGGGGGGGGGGGGGGGGGGGGGGGGGGGGGGGGGGGGGGGGGGGGGGGGGGGGAAACATACACACGTACATGATTCAGCATAGGGTGCTACTAAAGATTGTTTAACTCCGACAAGAAAATTAGGCAGCAATAAATTAGTGGTACTTAAGTACTCCTAATTAATTATTGCAGGAGAGACAGCAGAAGTGGAAGGGCTCCCTAGAGTATCGTCTCACATGTAAGGTAGACGTTGCCGCAGCCCTTGAATGGCCTCGACTGAGGCCTCGAGCTTTAGCAAGATCACCTTGGCACTGTTTATTATTATTCTTCTTCCTCCTCTTCATGCTCTGTTTCTCTTTCTCCTCACCAGTTGGTGAAACCAAGTACATGATTGGCCTTCTATTTCAGAATTGGCTTTGTCAGTGAGGGAGTACAAGTGTACTAGTAAACAATAGCATTATTTTCTCATGGCGGTCGCAAAATAGAGGTGAGCACATGCATTAAATATCATTCTTACCTAAAGGAAGGTTATGGTGCCAATATGGGGGGGGGGGGGGGGGGGGGGGGGGGGGGGGGGGGGGGGGGGGGGGGGGGGGGGGGGGGGGGGGGGGGGGGGGGGGGGGGGGGGGGGGGGGGGGGGGGGGGGGGGGGGGGGGGGGGGGGGGGGGGGGGGGGGGGGGGGGGGGGGGGGGGGGGGGGGGGGGGGGGGGGGGGGGGGGGGGGGGGGGGGGGGGGGGGGGGGGGGGGGGGGGGGGGGGGGGGGGGGGGGGGGGGGGGGGGGGGGGGGGGGGGGGGGGGGGGGGGGGGGGGGGGGGGGGGGGGGGGGGGGGGGGGGGGGGGGGGGGGGGGGGGGGGGGGGGGGGGGGGGGGGGGGGGGGGGGGGGGGGGGGGGGGGGGGGGGGGGGGGGGGGGGGGGGGGGGGGGGGGGGGGGGGGGGGGGGGGGGGGGGGGGGGGGGGGGGGGGGGGGGGGGGGGGGGGGGGGGGGGGGGGGGGGGGGGGGGGGGGGGGGGGGGGGGGGGGGGGGGGGGGGGGGGGGGGGGGGGGGGGGGGGGGGGGGGGGGGGGGGGGGGGGGGGGGGGGGGGGGGGGGGGGGGGGGGGGGGGGGGGGGGGGGGGGGGGGGGGGGGGGGGGGGGGGGGGGGGGGGGGGGGGGGGGGGGGGGGGGGGGGGGGGGGGGGGGGGGGGGGGGGGGGGGGGGGGGGGGGGGGGGGGGGGGGGGGGGGGGGGGGGGGGGGGGGGGGGGGGGGGGGGGGGGGGGGGGGGGGGGGGGGGGGGGGGGGGGGGGGGGGGGGGGGGGGGGGGGGGGGGGGGGGGGGGGGGGGGGGGGGGGGGGGGGGGGGGGGGGGGGGGGGGGGGGGGGGGGGGGGGGGGGGGGGGGGGGGGGGGGGGGGGGGGGGGGGGGGGGGGGGGGGGGGGGGGGGGGGGGGGGGGGGGGGGGGAATTTGTTGATTCGACACAAGGGGAGCCAAAGAATATTCTCAAGTATTAGCAGTTGAGTTGTCAATTCAACCGCACCTGGATAACTTAATACCTGCAGCAAAGTATTTAGTAGCAAAGTAGTATGGAAGTAACGGTAACGGTGGCAAAAGTAACAGTAGCAGTTTTGTAGTAATTGTAACAATGGCAACGGAAAAGTAACTAAGCAAAGAGCAATATGTGAAAAGCTCGTAGGCATTGGATCAGTGATGGATAATTATGTCGGATGCGATTATTCATGCAACAGTTATAACATAGGGTGACACAAAACTAGCTCCGGTTCATCAATGTAATGTAGGCATGTATTTCGAATATAGTCATACATGCTTATGGAAAAGAACTTGCATGACATCTTTTGACCTACCCTCCCGTGGCAGCGGGATCCTATTGGAAACTAAGGGATATTAAGGCCTCCTTTTAATAGAGTACCAGACCAAAGCATTAACACATAGTGAATACACGAACTCCTCAAACTACGGTCATCACCGGGAGTGGTCCTGATTATTGTCACTTCGGGGTTACCGGATCATAACACATAGTAGGTGACTATTGGGGGGGGGGGGGGGGGGGGGGGGGGGGGGGGGGGGGGGGGGGGGGGGGGGGGGGGGGGGGGGGGGGGGGGGGGGGGGGGGGGGGGGGGGGGGGGGGGGGGGGGGGGGGGGGGGGGGGGGGGGGGGGGGGGGGGGGGGGGGGGGGGGGGGGGGGGGGGGGGGGGGGGGGGGGGGGGGGGGGGGGGGGGGGGGGGGGGGGGGGGGGGGGGGGGGGGGGGGGGGGGGGGGGGGGGGGGGGGGGGGGGGGGGGGGGGGGGGGGGGGGGGGGGGGGGGGGGGGGGGGGGGGGGGGGGGGGGGGGGGGGGGGGGGGTGTTGATGGAGATTGACCCCCTCTTGATGAGAGGATTGTTGGTGATGACGATGGCTTTGATTTCCCCCTCCCAGAGGGAAGTTTCCCCGGCAGAATAGCTGCGCCGAAGCCCTAGATTGGTTCTGCCCAGGTTCCACCTCGAGATGGCGGCACTTCATCCCGAAAGCTTCCTTCTGATTTTTTCCAGGTCAAAACACACCATATAGTAGAAGATGGGCATTGGGGGCCTGCCAGGTGGCCCACAAGATAGGGGGCGCACCCAGGGGGTAGGGCGCGCCCCGCCCTCCACCCTTGTGAATGGTAGGTGGCCCCCTCTGGTGCTTTCTTCGCCCAATATTTTTTATTAATTCCAAAATGACTCTCCATGAAGTTTTAGGACTTTTGGAGTTATGCAGAATAAGTCTCTAATATTTGCTCCTTTTCCAGCCTAGAATTCCTGCTACCGGCATTCTCCCTCTTCATGTAAACCTTATAGAATAAGAGAGAAAAGGCATAAGTATTGTGATATAATGTGTAATAACAGCCCATAATGCAATAAATATTGATATAAAAGCATGATGCAAAATGGACGTATCAACTCCCCCAAGCTTAGACCTCGCTTGTCCTCAAGCGAAAGCCGATATCGAAAAATATGTCCACATGTTTAGAGATAGAGGTGTCGATAAAATAAAATACGGACATGAGGGCAGCATGATCATCTTTAGAAGAACAACATATATTGTCATATAGATTCTTATGCTAAAGTAACAATTCATTCACAATGTAAAGTATGAATCAGAAACTTCATTGAGAACTAACAAACTATGATCTCAGTCATTGAAGCAATTGCAATTTATCATAACATCGGAAAGAGTCAATTCAAGAGCTTTGCAGCAAGTCCACATACTCAACTATCATTTATTCTTTCACAATTGCTAACACTCATGCGATACTTATGGGTTCAAAGCTTTAGTCGGACACAGAGAAAGATAGGGGCTTATAGTTTTGCCTCCCAACCTTTTACCTCAAGGGTAATGTCAACAATAATACTTTATGATAACCTACATCTGAGTGGATATATATATCCGGATCTCTCCAACACATAGTGCTTGCCAAAAGAAAAAGTGTAAAAAGGAAAGGTGATGATCACCATGACTCTTGCATAAGGGTAGAAGATAAAAGTAAAAGATAGGCCCTTCGCAGAGGGAAGCAGAGGTTGTCATGCGCTTTTATGGTTGGATGCACAAAATCTTAATGCAAAGAACGTCACTTTATATTGCCGCTTGTGATAAAGACCTTTATTATGCAGTCCGTCGCTTTTATTTCTTCCATATCACAAGTTCATATAAAGCTTATTTTCTTCACACTAATAGATCATACATATTTAGAGGGGGGGGGGGGGGGGGGGGGGGGGGGGGGGGGGGGGGGGGGGGGGGGGGGGGGGGGGGGGGGGGGGGGGGGGGGGGGGGGGGGGGGGGGGGGGGGGGGGGGGGGGGGGGGGGGGGGGGGGGGGGGGGGGGGGGGGGGGGGGGGGGGGGGGGGGGGGGGGGGGGGGGGGGGGGGGGGGGGGGGGGGGGGGGGGGGGGGGGGGGGGGGGGGGGGGGGGGGGGGGGGGGGGGGGGGGGGGGGGGGGGGGGGGGGGGGGGGGGGGGGGGGGGGGGGGGGGGGGGGGGGGGGGGGGGGGGGGGGGGGGGGGGGGGGGGGGGGGGGGGGGGGGGGGGGGGGGGGGGGGGGGGGGGGGGGGGGGGGGGGGGGGGGGGGGGGGGGGGGGGGGGGGGGGGGGGGGGGGGGGGGGGGGGGGGGGGGGGGGGGGGGGGGGGGGGGGGGGGGGGGGGGGGGGGGGGGGGGGGGGGGGGGGGGGGGGGGGGGGGGGGGGGGGGGGGGGGGGGGGGGGGGGGGGGGGGGGGGGGGGGGGGGGGGGGGGGGGGGGGGGGGGGGGGGGGGGGGGGGGGGGGGGGGGGGGGGGGGGGGGGGGGGGGGGGGGGGGGGGGGGGGGGGGGGGGGGGGGGGGGGGGGGGGGGGGGGGGGGGGGGGGGGGGGGGGGGGGGGGGGGGGGGGGGATGTATGACTATCTTGATTCTATCATAAATTTGTCATGGATGTACATGCATGACAGAAAACGTGACCTACTGTGACAAACACGTATCATCACAGAAGTGTATTTTTTTTGTAGTGATCCCCCCTCCGGTAGGGTGCCGGAACAGGGTCCCGATTGGTTTTTGGTGGCTACAGAGGCTTGCGGCGGCGGAACTCCCGATCTAGGTTATTTTCTGGAGGTTTATGTATTTATAGGAATTTTTGGCGTAGGTCTCACGTCAGGGGGGTCTCTGAGTCATCCACGAGATAGGGGGACACGTCCAGGGGGGTAGGGTGCGCCCCCCACCCTCGTGGATGGCTCGGGACTCTTCTGGCCCAACTCTTTTACTCCGGGGGCTTCTTTTGGTCCATAAAAAATCATCAAAAATTGGCACGTCAATTGGACTCCGTTTGGTATTCCTTTTCTGTAAAACTCAAAAACAAGGAAAAAACAGAAACTGGCACTGGGCTCTAGGTTAATAGGTTAGTCCCAAAAATCATATAAAATAGCATATAAATGCATATAAAACATCCAAGATTGATAATATAATAGCATGGAACAATCAAAAATTATAGATACGTTGGAGACGTATCACTTGACCACGATGTCATCCATGTATGCTTCCACATTCTGACTGATTTGAGTGAGCAGGCACTTCTGAATCATGCGCATGAATGTGGCGCCAACATTCTTAAGACCAAAAGGCATGGTAACATCGCAAAAGCACCCGAATGGGGTGATGAAGGCTGTTTTTATTTCGTCGGGCCCATACAGTCGGATCTGATGGTACCTGGAATATGCGTCCAAAAAGGACAAGCGCTCACATCCCACAGTCAAGTCGACAATTTGATCGATGCGGGGGAGAGGGAAATGATATTTCGGGCAGGCCCGATTGATGTGTTTGAAATCGATACACATACGAAGTGAATCATCTTTCTTGGGGACCATGACAACATTGGC
Organism: Thinopyrum obtusiflorum; assembly: GCA_036873465.1. Lineage (NCBI taxonomy): Eukaryota > Viridiplantae > Streptophyta > Magnoliopsida > Poales > Poaceae > Thinopyrum > Thinopyrum obtusiflorum. The sequence goes on from JAAAWM010009684.1 coordinate 15,482, forward strand.
GAGCCACTCGGAGTGGTATATTTCGCGGATGAACTCAGCTGCCAGAAGCCGAGCCACCTCTTCGCTGATTGCCTTCCTCTTCTCCACGGTGGACCATTGGAGATGCTCTTTAACAGGTTTTGCTTTTGGGTCGACTCACAAACGATGCTCAGCCAGTCCCCTGGGTACACCCGGCATGTCAAATGGTTTCCATGCGAAGATGTCCCAGTTCTCACGGAGGAACTGGATGAGTGCTTCTTCCTATTTGCTGTCGAGTGTTGTTGAGATATGAGTCGGTGCAGCATTGGGATCAGTCGGGTGAATGTGAACTGGCTTTGTTTCACCAGACGACTGAAATGCGGACTCTGAAGCAGGCTTCTTAGCATGCAACAAATCACTCAGATCTGCATTCTTCTGGTATTCCTGCATCTCTACTGCTGCCATCTGTTCATCGGCAATCTTTGAGCCCTTTTGGAGGCACTCTTATGCTCTTTGCCGATTTCCAGTGACTGTAATCACGCCTCTGGGGCCAGGCATCTTCAACTTGAGGTACACATAACATGGTCGAGCCATGAAACGAGCATATGCATGCCTGCCCAGAATAGCATGGTAGGCACTGTGAAAATCCACGACCTCAAATGTCAACTTTTCCTTGCGGTAATTCTTTGAATCACCGAAAACCACATCAAGAGTGATCTGACTGAGTGAATCGGCCTTCTTCCCTGGAATGACTCCGTGGAATTGCATGTTGCTCTCACTGAGCTTGGACATCGGAATGCCCATCCCTCGGAGGGTCTCAGCGTACAAAATGTTCAAGCCACTGCCACCGTCCATCAAGACCTTGGTCAGTCGAGTGCCCCCAACGACTGGGTCGACAACCAACGCTTGCCGCCCGGGGGTAGCAACGTGTGCTGGGTGATCAGACTGGTCGAATATAATGGGTGTTTTTGACCACTTCAGATACGTCGTTGTTGCCGGAGCAACCATGTTTACTTCTGTGTTGATAACTTTTAGTCAAATTTTGCTCTCGATGTCAGCAAAAATCACCAAAGTGGCATTGACATTGGGGTAACCATCCTCCTCCTCTTTGTCCTCATCCTTATCAGATTATTTTTCTTTTTCACTAGGCTGACCCTCTCTGAAGCTCTGAATTAGGAGTCGACACTGTCGAGTGGTATGCTTGGGATAAATCAGGTTTCCCTCTTCATCCTTCTTTGTGTGTATGTGACACGGCAAATCTTGCACATCATTTCTCGCTTGATCTTTCACTTTCTTGGGAATCCATGGCCCCTTAGGCTTCCCTTTGAACTTCCCTTAGTTCACAACTGCGGCCTCACCAGGCCCTGCGGGTTCGGCTTTGCGCTTCTGCTTCTGACTGGAATTTCCTCCTCCGGTGTCCTGGGTGACTGGTTTGTTCTTACCACTACGGAGTCGGTCTTCTTCTTCGCCGTTAGCGTACCGAGTGGCTATTTCCATCATCCGAGCCAGGGTCATGTCACCCGTCCGACCGAATTTCAAGTTAAGCTCTCTGTACCAAACGCCCTCCTTGAAGGCGCAAACTGCCTGATGAAGGAAATATGCCCTAGAGGCAATAATAAAGTTATTATTTATTTCTTTATTTCATGATAAGTGTTTATTATTCATGCTAGAATTGTATTAACCGGAAACATAATACATGTGTGAATACATAGACAAACAGAGTGTCACTAGTATGCCTCTACTTGACTAGCTCGTTGATCAAAGATGGTTATGTTTCCTAACCATAGACATGAGTTGTCATTTGATAAACGGGATCACAGCATTAGGAGAATGATGTGATTGACTTGACCCATTCTGTTAGCTTAGCACTTGATCATTTTAGTTTACTGCTATTGCTTTCTTCATGACTTATACATGTTCCTATGACTATGAGATTATGTAACTCCCGGTTACCGGAGGAATACTTTGTGTGATACCAAACGTCACAACGTAACTGGGTGATTATAAAGGTGCTCTACAGGTGTCTCCGATGGTACTTGTTGAGTTGGCATAGATCGAGATTAGGATTTATCACTCTGATTGTTGGTGAGGTATCTCTGGGCCCTCTCGGTAATGCACATCACTATAAGCCTTGCAAGCAATGCAACTAATGAGTTAGTTGCGGGATGATGTATTACAAAACGAGTAAAGAGACTTGCTGGTAACAAGATTGAGCTAGGTATTGAGATACCGACGATCGAATCTCGGGCAAGTAACATACCGATGACAAAGGGAACAACGTATGTTGTTATTCGGTTTGACCGATAAAGATCTTCGTAGAATATGTAGGAACCAATATGAGCATCCAGGTTCCGCTATTGGTTATTGACCGGAGACGTATCTCGGTCATGTCTACATAGTTCTCAAACCCATAGGGTCCGCATGCTTAAAGTTCTGTGACGATTGGTATTATGAGTTTTTGTGTTTTGATGTACCGAAGGTAGTTCAGAGTCTCAGATATGATCACGGACATGACGAGGAGTCTCGAAATGGTCGATACATAAAGATCGATATATTGGACGACTATGTTTGGACTTCGGAAAGGTTCCGGGCAAGTTCGGACAAATACCGGAGTACCGGGGGGTTACCGGAACCCCCCGGGGAGTATAATGGGCCTTATGGGCCTTAGTGGAGAAGAGGAGGGGCGGCCAGGGCAGGCCGCATGCCCCCTCCCCCCTAGTCCGAATTGGACAAGGAAGGGGGGCGGCGCCCCCCTTTTTCCTTCCCCCTCTCTCCTCCTTCCTTCCCTCCTACTCCTCCTCTTGGAAGGGGGGAATCCTACTCCCGGTGGGAGTAGGACTCCCCTATGGCGCGCCCTAGAGAGGGCCGGCCCTCCCCCTCCTCCACTCCTTTATATACGGGGGAGGGAGGGCACCCCATAGACACACAAGTTGATCAGTTGATCTTTTAGCCGTGTGCGGTGCCCTCCTCCACCATAATCCACCTCGGTCATATCGTAGTGGTGCTTAGGCGAAGCCCTGCATCGGTAACAACATCATCACCGTCATCACGCCGTCGTGCTGACGGAACTCTCCCGTGAAGCTCTGCTGGATCGGAGTTCATGGGACGTCACCGAGCTGAACGTGTGCTGAACTCGGAGGTGCCGTGCGTTCGGTACTTGGATCGGTCGGATCGTGAAGACGTACGACTACATCAACCGCGTTCTCATAACGCTTCTGGGGGGGGGGGGGGGGGGGGGGGGGGGGGGGGGGGGGGGGGGGGGGGGGGGGGGGGGGGGGGGGGGGGGGGGGGGGGGGGGGGGGGGGGGGGGGGGGGGGGGGGGGGGGGGGGGGGGGGGGGGGGGGGGGGGGGGGGGGGGGGGGGGGGGGGGGGGGGGGGGGGGGGGGGGGGGGGGGGGGGGGGGGGGGGGGGGGGGGGGGGGGGGGGGGGGGGGGGGGGGGGGGGGGGGGGGGGGGGGGGGGGGGGGGGGGGGGGGGGGGGGGGGGGGGGGGGGGGGGGGGGGGGGGGGGGGGGGGGGGGGGGGGGGGGGGGGGGGGGGGGGGGGGGGGGGGGGGGGGGGGGGGGGGGGGGGGGGGGGGGGGGGGGGGGGGGGGGGGGGGGGGGGGGGGGGGGGGGGGGGGGGGGGGGGGGGGGGGGGGGGGGGGGGGGGGGGGGGGGGGGGGGGGGGGGGGGGGGGGGGGGGGGGGGGGGGGGGGGGGGGGGGGGGGGGGGGGGGGGGGGGGGGGGGGGGGGGGGGGGGGGGGGGGGGGGGGGGGGGGGGGGGGGGGGGGGGGGGGGGGGGGGGGGGGGGGGGGGGGGGGGGGGGGGGGGGGGGGGGGGGGGGGGGGGGGGGGGGGGGGGGGGGGGGGGGGGGGGGGGGGGGGGGGGGGGGGGGGGGGGGGGGGGGGGGGGGGGGGGGGGGGGGGGGGGGGGGGGGGGGGGGGGGGGGGGGGGGGGGGGGGGGGGGGGGGGGGGGGGGGGGGGGGGGGGGGGGGGGGGGGGGGGGGGGGGGGGGGGGGGGGGGGGGGGGGGGGGGGGGGGGGGGGGGGGGGGGGGGGGGGGGGGGGGGGGGGGGGGGGGGGGGGGGGGGGGGGGGGGGGGGGGGGGGGGGGGGGGGGGGGGGGGGGGGGGGGGGGGGGGGGGGGGGGGGGGGGGGGGGGGGGGGGGGGGGGGGGGGGGGGGGGGGGGGGGGGGGGGGGGGGGGGGGGGGGGGGGGGGGGGGGGGGGGGGGGGGGGGGGGGGGGGGGGGGGGGGGGGGGGGGGGGGGGGGGGGGGGGGGGGGGGGGGGGGGGGGGGGGGGGGGGGGGGGGGGGGGGGGGGGGGGGGGGGGGGGGGGGGGGGGGGGGGGGGGGGGGGGGGGGGGGGGGGGGGGGGGGGGGGGGGGGGGGGGGGGGGGGGGGGGGGGGGGGGGGGGGGGGGGGGGGGGGGGGGGGGGGGGGGGGGGGGGGGGGGGGGGGGGGGGGGGGGGGGGGGGGGGGGGGGGGGGGGGGGGGGGGGGGGGGGGGGGGGGGGGGGGGGGGGGGGGGGGGGGGGGGGGGGGGGGGGGGGGGGGGGGGGGGGGGGGGGGGGGGGGGGGGGGGGGGGGGGGGGGGGGGGGGGGGGGGGGGGGGGGGGGGGGGGGGGGGGGGGGGGGGGGGGGGGGGGGGGGGGGGGGGGGGGGGGGGGGGGGGGGGGGGGGGGGGGGGGGGGGGGGGGGGGGGGGGGGGGGGGGGGGGGGGGGGGGGGGGGGGGGGGGGGGGGGGGGGGGGGGGGGGGGGGGGGGGGGGGGGGGGGGGGGGGGGGGGGGGGGGGGGGGGGGGGGGGGGGGGGGGGGGGGGGGGGGGGGGGGGGGGGGGGGGGGGGGGGGGGGGGGGGGGGGGGGGGGGGGGGGGGGGGGGGGGGGGGGGGGGGGGGGGGGGGGGGGGGGGGGGGGGGGGGGGGGGGGGGGGGGGGGGGGGGGGGGGGGGGGGGGGGGGGGGGGGGGGGGGGGGGGGGGGGGGGGGGGGGGGGGGGGGGGGGGGGGGGGGGGGGGGGGGGGGGGGGGGGGGGGGGGGGGGGGGGGGGGGGGGGGGGGGGGGGGGGGGGGGGGGGGGGGGGGGGGGGGGGGGGGGGGGGGGGGGGGGGGGGGGGGGGGGGGGGGGGGGGGGGGGGGGGGGGGGGGGGGGGGGGGGGGGGGGGGGGGGGGGGGGGGGGGGGGGGGGGGGGGGGGGGGGGGGGGGGGGGGGGGGGGGGGGGGGGGGGGGGGGGGGGGGGGGGGGGGGGGGGGGGGGGGGGGGGGGGGGGGGGGGGGGGGGGGGGGGGGGGGGGGGGGGGGGGGGGGGGGGGGGGGGGGGGGGGGGGGGGGGGGGGGGGGGGGGGGGGGGGGGGGGGGGGGGGGGGGGGGGGGGGGGGGGGGGGGGGGGGGGGGGGGGGGGGGGGGGGGGGGGGGGGGGGGGGGGGGGGGGGGGGGGGGGGGGGGGGGGGGGGGGGGGGGGGGGGGGGGGGGGGGGGGGGGGGGGGGGGGGGGGGGGGGGGGGGGGGGGGGGGGGGGGGGGGGGGGGGGGGGGGGGGGGGGGGGGGGGGGGGGGGGGGGGGGGGGGGGGGGGGGGGGGGGGGGGGGGGGGGGGGGGGGGGGGGGGGGGGGGGGGGGGGGGGGGGGGGGGGGGGGGGGGGGGGGGGGGGGGGGGGGGGGGGGGGGGGGGGGGGGGGGGGGGGGGGGGGGGGGGGGGGGGGGGGGGGGGGGGGGGGGGGGGGGGGGGGGGGGGGGGGGGGGGGGGGGGGGGGGGGGGGGGGGGGGGGGGGGGGGGGGGGGGGGGGGGGGGGGGGGGGGGGGGGGGGGGGGGGGGGGAATATCTTTTATGGTCATGCACCCTTGCTAAGTGGTCTATTTTTGTTGAATCTCGATCATGATGATACACATGTTCATAATATTGAAGCCAAAAGATGTAAAGTTGATAATGATAGTGCAACTTATTTGTGGCACTGCCATTTAGGTCATATCGGTATAAAGCGCATGAAGAAACTCCATGCTGATGGGCTTTTGGAATCACTTGATTATGAATCACCTGGTGCTTGCGAACCGTGCCTCATGGGCAAGATGACTAAAACTCCGTTCTCCGGAACAATGGAATGAGCTACTGACTTATTGGAAATAATACATACCGACGTATGTGGTCCAATGAGTGTTGAGGCTCATGGCGGGTATCGTTATTTTCTTACCTTCACAGATGATTTGAGCAGATATGGTTATATCTACTTAATGAAGCATAAGTCTGAAACATTTGAAAAGTTCAAAGAATTTCAGAGTGAAGTGGAAAATCATCGTAACAAGAAATAAAGTTTCTACGATCTGATCATGGAGGTGAATATTTGAGTTACGAGTTTGGTCTTCATTTGAAACAATGTGGAATAGTTTCACAACTTACGCCACCTGGAACACCACAGCGAAATGGTGTGTCCGAACATCGTAATCATACTTTATTAGATATGGTGCGATCGATGATGTCTCTTACTGATTTACCGCTATCATTTTGGGGTTATGCTTTAGAGACGACTGCATTCACTTTAAATAGGGCACCATCAAAATCCGTTGAGACAACGCCTTATGAACTGTGGTTTGGCAAGAAACCAAAGTTGTCGTTTCTTAAAGTTTGGGGCTGCGATGCTTATGTGAAAAAGCTTCAACCTGCTAAGCTCGAACCCAAATCGGAGAAGTGCGTCTTCATAGGATAACCAAAGGAAACTGTTGGGTACACCTTCTATCACAGATCCGAAGGCAAAATATTCGTTGCTAAGAATGGATCCTTTCTAGAGAAGGAGTTTCTCTCGAAAGAAGTGAGTGGGAGGAAAGTAGAACTTGATGAGGTAATTGTACCTTCTCCCGAATTGGAAAGTAGTTTATCACAGAAATCAGTTCTAGTGATTCCTACACCAATTAGTGAGGAAGCTAATGATGATGAAACTTCAGATCAAGTTACTACAGAACCTTGTAGGTCTTCCAGAGTACGGTCCGCACCAGAGTGGTACGGTAATCCTGTTTTGGAAGTCATGTTACCCCCCCCCCCCCCCCCCCCCCCCCCCCCCCCCCCCCCCCCCCCCCCCCCCCCCCCCCCCCCCCCCCCCCCCCCCCCCCCCCCCCCCCCCCCCCCCCCCCCCCCCCCCCCCCCCCCCCCCCCCCCCCCCCCCCCCCCCCCCCCCCCCCCCCCCCCCCCCCCCCCCCCCCCCCCCCCCCCCCCCCCCCCCCCCCCCCCCCCCCCCCCCCCCCCCCCCCCCCCCCCCCCCCCCCCCCCCCCCCCCCCCCCCCCCCCCCCCCCCCCCCCCCCCCCCCCCCCCCCCCCCCCCCCCCCCCCCCCCCCCCCCCCCCCCCCCCCCCCCCCCCCCCCCCCCCCCCCCCCCCCCCCCCCCCCCCCCCCCCCCCCCCCCCCCCCCCCCCCCCCCCCCCCCCCCCCCCCCCCCCCCCCCCCCCCCCCCCCCCCCCCCCCCCCCCCCCCCCCCCCCCCCCCCCCCCCCCCCCCCCCCCCCCCCCCCCCCCCCCCCCCCCCCCCCCCCCCCCCCCCCCCCCCCCCCCCCCCCCCCCCCCCCCCCCCCCCCCCCCCCCCCCCCCCCCCCCCCCCCCCCCCCCCCCCCCCCCCCCCCCCCCCCCCCCCCCCCCCCCCCCCCCCCCCCCCCCCCCCCCCCCCCCCCCCCCCCCCCCCCCCCCCCCCCCCCCCCCCCCCCCCCCCCCCCCCCCCCCCCCCCCCCCCCCCCCCCCCCCCCCCCCCCCCCCCCCCCCCCCCCCCCCCCCCCCCCCCCCCCCCCCCCCCCCCCCCCCCCCCCCCCCCCCCCCCCCCCCCCCCCCCCCCCCCCCCCCCCCCCCCCCCCCCCCCCCCCCCCCCCCCCCCCCCCCCCCCCCCCCCCCCCCCCCCCCCCCCCCCCCCCCCCCCCCCCCCCCCCCCCCCCCCCCCCCCCCCCCCCCCCCCCCCCCCCCCCCCCCCCCCCCCCCCCCCCCCCCCCCCCCCCCCCCCCCCCCCCCCCCCCCCCCCCCCCCCCCCCCCCCCCCCCCCCCCCCCCCCCCCCCCCCCCCCCCCCCCCCCCCCCCCCCCCCCCCCCCCCCCCCCCCCCCCCCCCCCCCCCCCCCCCCCCCCCCCCCCCCCCCCCCCCCCCCCCCCCCCCCCCCCCCCCCCCCCCCCCCCCCCCCCCCCCCCCCCCCCCCCCCCCCCCCCCCCCCCCCCCCCCCCCCCCCCCCCCCCCCCCCCCCCCCCCCCCCCCCCCCCCCCCCCCCCCCCCCCCCCCCCCCCCCCCCCCCCCCCCCCCCCCCCCCCCCCCCCCCCCCCCCCCCCCCCCCCCCCCCCCCCCCCCCCCCCCCCCCCCCCCCCCCCCCCCCCCCCCCCCCCCCCCCCCCCCCCCCCCCCCCCCCCCCCCCCCCCCCCCCCCCCCCCCCCCCCCCCCCCCCCCCCCCCCCCCCCCCCCCCCCCCCCCCCCCCCCCCCCCCCCCCCCCCCCCCCCCCCCCCCCCCCCCCCCCCCCCCCCCCCCCCCCCCCCCCCCCCCCCCCCCCCCCCCCCCCCCCCCCCCCCCCCCCCCCCCCCCCCCCCCCCCCCCCCCCCCCCCCCCCCCCCCCCCCCCCCCCCCCCCCCCCCCCCCCCCCCCCCCCCCCCCCCCCCCCCCCCCCCCCCCCCCCCCCCCCCCCCCCCCCCCCCCCCCCCCCCCCCCCCCCCCCCCCCCCCCCCCCCCCCCCCCCCCCCCCCCCCCCCCCCCCCCCCCCCCCCCCCCCCCCCCCCCCCCCCCCCCCCCCCCCCCCCCCCCCCCCCCCCCCCCCCCCCCCCCCCCCCCCCCCCCCCCCCCCCCCCCCCCCCCCCCCCCCCCCCCCCCCCCCCCCCCCCCCCCCCCCCCCCCCCCCCCCCCCCCCCCCCCCCCCCCCCCCCCCCCCCCCCCCCCCCCCCCCCCCCCCCCCCCCCCCCCCCCCCCCCCCCCCCCCCCCCCCCCCCCCCCCCCCCCCCCCCCCCCCCCCCCCCCCCCCCCCCCCCCCCCCCCCCCCCCCCCCCCCCCCCCCCCCCCCCCCCCCCCCCCCCCCCCCCCCCCCCCCCCCCCCCCCCCCCCCCCCCCCCCCCCCCCCCCCCCCCCCCCCCCCCCCCCCCCCCCCCCCCCCCCCCCCCCCCCCCCCCCCCCCCCCCCCCCCCCCCCCCCCCCCCCCCCCCCCCCCCCCCCCCCCCCCCCCCCCCCCCCCCCCCCCCCCCCCCCCCCCCCCCCCCCCCCCCCCCCCCCCCCCCCCCCCCCCCCCCCCCCCCCCCCCCCCCCCCCCCCCCCCCCCCCCCCCCCCCCCCCCCCCCCCCCCCCCCCCCCCCCCCCCCCCCCCCCCCCCCCCCCCCCCCCCCCCCCCCCCCCCCCCCCCCCCCCCCCCCCCCCCCCCCCCCCCCCCCCCCCCCCCCCCCCCCCCCCCCCCCCCCCCCCCCCCCCCCCCCCCCCCCCCCCCCCCCCCCCCCCCCCCCCCCCCCCCCCCCCCCCCCCCCCCCCCCCCCCCCCCCCCCCCCCCCCCCCCCCCCCCCCCCCCCCCCCCCCCCCCCCCCCCCCCCCCCCCCCCCCCCCCCCCCCCCCCCCCCCCCCCCCCCCCCCCCCCCCCCCCCCCCCCCCCCCCCCCCCCCCCCCCCCCCCCCCCCCCCCCCCCCCCCCCCCCCCCCCCCCCCCCCCCCCCCCCCCCCCCCCCCCCCCCCCCCCCCCCCCCCCCCCCCCCCCCCCCCCCCCCCCCCCCCCCCCCCCCCCCCCCCCCCCCCCCCCCCCCCCCCCCCCCCCCCCCCCCCCCCCCCCCCCCCCCCCCCCCCCCCCCCCCCCCCCCCCCCCCCCCCCCCCCCCCCCCCCCCCCCCCCCCCCCCCCCCCCCCCCCCCCCCCCCCCCCCCCCCCCCCCCCCCCCCCCCCCCCCCCCCCCCCCCCCCCCCCCCCCCCCCCCCCCCCCCCCCCCCCCCCCCCCCCCCCCCCCCCCCCCCCCCCCCCCCCCCCCCCCCCCCCCCCCCCCCCCCCCCCCCCCCCCCCCCCCCCCCCCCCCCCCCCCCCCCCCCCCCCCCCCCCCCCCCCCCCCCCCCCCCCCCCCCCCCCCCCCCCCCCCCCCCCCCCCCCCCCCCCCCCCCCCCCCCCCCCCCCCCCCCCCCCCCCCCCCCCCCCCCCCCCCCCCCCCCCCCCCCCCCCCCCCCCCCCCCCCCCCCCCCCCCCCCCCCCCCCCCCCCCCCCCCCCCCCCCCCCCCCCCCCCCCCCCCCCCCCCCCCCCCCCCCCCCCCCCCCCCCCCCCCCCCCCCCCCCCCCCCCCCCCCCCCCCCCCCCCCCCCCCCGAATAGTTTCACAACTTACGCCACCTGGAACACCACAGCGAAATGGTGTGTCCGAACGTCGTAACCGTACTTTATTAGATATGGTGCGATCTATGATGTCTCTTACTGATTTACCGCTATCATTTGGGGGTTATGCTTTAGAGACGGCTGCATTCACTTTAAATAGGGCACCATCAAAATCCGTTGAGATGACGCCTTATGAACTGTGGTTTGGCAAGAAATCAAAGTTGTCGTTTCTTAAAGTTTGGGGCTGCGATGCTTATGTGAAAAAGCTTCAACCTGATAAGCTTGAACCCAAATCGGAGAAGTGCGTCTTCATAGGATACCCAAAGGAAACTGTTGGGTACACCTTCTATCACAGATCCGAAGGCAAAATATTCGTTGCTAAGAATGGATCCTTTCTAGAGAAGGAGTTTCTCTCGAAAGAAGTGAGTGGGAGGAAAGTAGAACTTGATGAGGTAATTGTACCTTCTCCCGAATTGGAAAGTAGTTTATCACATAAATCAGTTCCAGTGATTCCTACACCAATTAGTGAGGAAGCTAATGATGATGATCATGAAACTTCAGATCAAGTTACTACAGAACCTCGTAGGTCTTCCAGAGTACGGTCCGCACCAGAGTGGTACAGTAATCCTGTTCTGGAAGTCATGTTACTAGACCATGGTGAACCTACGAACTATGAGGAAGCGATGATGAGCCCAGATTCTGCGAAATGGCTTGAGGCCATGAAATCTGAGATGGGATCCATGTATGAGAACAAAGTGTGGACTTTGGTGGATTTGCCCGATGATCGGCAAGCCATAGAAAATAAATGGATCTTCAAGAAAAAGACTGACGCTGACGGTAATGTTACTGTCTACAAAGCTTGACTTGTTGCAAAAGGTTTTCGACAAGTTCAAGGAGTTGACTACGATGAGAATTTCTCACCCATAGCGATGCTTAAGTCTGTCCGAATCATGTTAGCAATTGCCG
>JAAAWM010009685.1:0-20000 GCA_036873465.1 Thinopyrum obtusiflorum
TACTCTACCCTCGAAAGCTGTTGCGATCCCCTATACTTGTGGGTTATCAAGACCAATTTCTGGCGCCGTTGCCGGGGAGCATAGCTCTATTCTTTGAGTCACTTGGGATTTATATCTGCTGGACACTATGAAGAACTTGAGAGATCCAAAAACCAAGATCTATCCCTCAACTACGAGGGGAGGTAAGGAACTGCCATCTAGCTCTGCACTTGATTCACCTTCTGTTATGAGTAAGCTAGCGACACCTAAACCTGCTTCTGCTATTCGTTCCGATATGTCGCATGTTATTGATGATGCCACTTCTGCTATGCATGATACTTATGATGAAACTGCTTCTATGCCTGATACTACTGTGCCCCTTGGTGAATTTCTTGATGAACAAATTGCTAGGGCTAGAGAAAAAGAAATTATTGAATCTGAATACGATGATGATAGTGATGATGAAAATATGCCTGTTATTCCTGAGGGCTATCTTTTTGATATGGAATCTTCTGCCGCTATTTTAGCTTGCAAAGATAGATATGAGCTTAAGAGGTTATTAATTAAATGGAACAAAGAATCACTTAGAGATAAAATGAAACCTGACCCTGCTTTTGCTACTTCACCTATATGTGTTCCTGATAAGGATTATGAATTCTCTGTTGATCCTGATATAATTACTTTGGTTGAATCTGATCCATTTTATGGCTATGAATCTGAAACTGTTGTGGCACATCTTACTAAGTTAAATGATATAGCTGCCCTGTTCACTAATGATGGGGGGGGGGGGGGGGGGGGGGGGGGGGGGGGGGGGGGGGGGGGGGGGGGGGGGGGGGGGGGGGGGGGGGGGGGGGGGGGGGGGGGGGGGGGGGGGGGGGGGGGGGGGGGGGGGGGGGGGGGGGGGGGGGGGGGGGGGGGGGGGGGGGGGGGGGGGGGGGGGGGGGGGGGGGGGGGGGGGGGGGGGGGGGGGGGGGGGGGGGGGGGGGGGGGGGGGGGGGGGGGGGGGGGGGGGGGGGGGGGGGGGGGGGGGGGGGGGGGGGGGGGGGGGGGGGGGGGGGGGGGGGGGGGGGGGGGGGGGGGGGGGGGGGGGGGGGGGGGGGGGGGGGGGGGGGGGGGGGGGGGGGGGGGGGGGGGGGGGGGGGGGGGGGGGGGGGGGGGGGGGGGGGGGGGGGGGGGGGGGGGGGGGGGGGGGGGGGGGGGGGGGGGGGGGGGGGGGGGGGGGGGGGGGGGGGGGGGGGGGGGGGGGGGGGGGGGGGGGGGGGGGGGGGGGGGGGGGGGGGGGGGGGGGGGGGGGGGGGGGGGGGGGGGGGGGGGGGGGGGGGGGGGGGGGGGGGGGGGGGGGGGGGGGGGGGGGGGGGGGGGGGGGGGGGGGGGGGGGGGGGGGGGGGGGGGGGGGGGGGGGGGGGGGGGGGGGGGGGGGGGGGGGGGGGGGGGGGGGGGGGGGGGGGGGGGGGGGGGGGGGGGGGGGGGGGGGGGGGGGGGGGGGGGGGGGGGGGGGGGGGGGGGGGGGGGGGGGGGGGGGGGGGGGGGGGGGGGGGGGGGGGGGGGGGGGGGGGGGGGGGGGGGGGGGGGGGGGGGGGGGGGGGGGGGGGGGGGGGGGGGGGGGGGGGGGGGGGGGGGGGGGGGGGGGGGGGGGGGGGGGGGGGGGGGGGGGGGGGGGGGGGGGGGGGGGGGGGGGGGGGGGGGGGGGGGGGGGGGGGGGGGGGGGGGGGGGGGGGGGGGGGGGGGGGGGGGGGGGGGGGGGGGGGGGGGGGGGGGGGGGGGGGGGGGGGGGGGGGGGGGGGGGGGGGGGGGGGGGGGGGGGGGGGGGGGGGGGGGGGGGGGGGGGGGGGGGGGGGGGGGGGGGGGGGGGGGGGGGGGGGGGGGGGGGGGGGGGGGGGGGGGGGGGGGGGGGGGGGGGGGGGGGGGGGGGGGGGGGGGGGGGGGGGGGGGGGGGGGGGGGGGGGGGGGGGGGGGGGGGGGGGGGGGGGGGGGGGGGGTGATATATCTATGTCTGATGCTGAAACACAATCTGGTAATGAACATGAACCTAATAAAAATATTAATGATGATGTTCATGATGATGCTCAACCTAGTAATGACAATGATGTAGGAATTGAACCTGCTGTTGATCTTGATAACCCACAATCAAAGAATCAACGTTATGATAAAAGAGACTTTGTTGCTAGGAAACATGGTAAAGAAAGGGAACCTTGGGTTCAGAAACCCATGCCTTTTCCTCCAAAACCATCCAAGAAAAAGGATGATGAGGATTTTGAGCGCTTTGCTGAAATGATTAGGCCTATCTTTTTGTGTATGCGATTAACTGATGTGCTCAAAACAAATCCTTATGCTAAATATATGAAGGATATCATTACTAATAAAAGAAAGATACCGGAAGCTGAGATTTCCACCATGCTTGCTAATTATACTTTTATGGGTGGAATACCAAAGAAACTTGGAGATCCCGGAGTACCTACTATACCTTGCTCCATTAAAAGAAATTATATTAAAACTGCTTTATGTGATCTTGGAGCCGGTGTTAGTGTTATGCCTCTCTCTTTATATCGTAGACTTGACTTGAATAAGCTGACACCTACCGAAATATCTTTGCAAATGGCTGATAAATCAACTGATATACCTGTCGGTATTTGTGAGGATGTGCCTGTTGTGGTTGCAAACGTTACTATTTTAATAGACTTTGTTATACTTGATATTCCCGAGGATGATAGTATGTCTATTATTCTTGGAAGACCTTTTCTTAATACCGCAGGGGCTGTTATTGATTGCAACAAAGGCAATGTCACTTTTCATGTTAATGGTAATGAGTATACGGTACACTTTCCGAGGAAACAACCTCAAGTTCATAGTATCAACTCCATTGGAAAAATTCCATCGATTATAATTGGAGGTTTTGAATTTCCTCTTCCTACTGTCAAAAAGAAATATGATATACTTATTATAGGGGATGTGCATATCCCCGTTGAGGTAACTTAGTGTTATTCGAAATTTCTCTGGTTTCATGATTATCGGAATGAGTTTGTTAACAAGACTTGATCAACCTTGTTAGTGGATTCTTTTTGATGAGCATGATATGGATGAAACTAGAAGCACAACCTTTTGTACCCTCTCTATATTTTCTATTAATTAGTAGAAATAAAGTAAAAATAGTATTTTCTGTCTGTTTCCTGACTTATCCGTGCAATATAAAAATATCCTGAAAATAAAAGTCCTTAGAACGACATGCCAATTTAATATGATTTTTTGGGAATATTTGAGGATTTACTGTGCAAAAATTACCGCGGGAGGAGCTGCCACCTGGTCACGAGGATGGTGGGCGCGACCCCCCCTCTAGGGCGCGCCCCCTGCCTCGTGGGCCCATGGTGGCCCTCCTCCACTTATCCCAGCACCCATCTTCTTCCTCTGTCTCGCACAAACCCGAAAAACCAACTCAAGCACGAGTTCTAGCCACTTTTGCTGTGATTTTCGATCTCCTTGCTCAAAGCACCTCTCGCAAAACTGCTTGGGTAGATTGTTCCTTGGTATGTGACTCCTCCATTGGTCCAATTAGTTTTTGTTCTAGTGCTTTATTCTTTGCAAATTTGTGCTGCATAGGTGACCATGTTATTGAGCTTGCATGTCAAATTTATATGGTTCCAAGTAGTTCTAATGCTTGATTTAGGCTCTAGGCACTTGTAGGAGTAGTTGCTATCAGTTTTATTGAAGTTGGTTCACTTTTGTTTGAAGTTACTAAAAATTTCAGAATTTTTTAGAGAAAAACAATATGCTTAGGAAGATGTTCCAAGGTGGTTCTTCTAAGAAGCAAGGACCCAGGATTGCTATGCGCGATACTGACGAGGATCCACCAAGAGACGCTCCAGTACGGCCTTGCGAATGGCCGTCGGAAAATTTTATGGACCGTGCAGGAATTAAAGAAGAATTCAAAGCATATTTGCGCAATGCCAGTTTTGAGGATTTTGAGGCTAACAAATGCCCCCAGTATCATGATCTCACAAGTTCATTTGTGAGGAGGTTTGAGTATTCATCTTCGCGTAATTCTCCTTCAGTCATGTTTGATCTCTATGACAAATCTTATACCATGGACTTAGAGGATTTCACTTCTGCTTGCAAACTTCCATCATGGGGTAGTGTTAGGGATCCCCCTAAATCTGAATTTAGAAACTTTCTTGCTAGTATAACTGTGGGGGAATCTAGAGATATAACGCAGGCTACCATAGGGAGCATTCACTTTCCTGCTATACATTATTTTGCTCTCTTCATCGGTAGATGCATAAATGCTAAGGATGAAGCATGTCATATGTGTGTCCCTGATCTTAGCATTCTTAGAAGTGCTGTGTTAGGAGACCAATCTTATCATATGGGAGCCATTTGATCCGTTTTATGGCTATGAATCTAAAACTGTTGAGGCACATCTTACTAAGTTAAATGATATAGCCGCCCTGTTTACTAATGATGAGAGATCGCGTTACTTTTATATACTCAAAATATTTCCGTTCTCATTAAAGGGTGATGCTAAGATATGGTTTAATTCTCTTGATCCTGGTTGTGTGCGTAGTCCCCGGGATATGATTTATTACTTCTCTGCTAAATATTTCCCTGCTCATAAGAAACAAGTTGCTTTGAGGGAAATATACAACTTCGTGCAAATTAAAGAAGAGAGTCTCCCACAAGCTTGGGGGAGGCTTCTTAAGTTACTTAATGCTTTGCTTGATCATCCTCTTAAGAAACCCAAAATACTTGATATCTTTTATAATGGACTAACCGATGCTTCCAGAGATTACCTGGATAGTTGTGCTGGTTCTCTTTTCAGGGAAAGAACATCGGATGAAGCTGAAATTCTATTGAATAATATGTTGACAAATGAAAATAATTGGGCACCTCCTGAGCCAGCTCCTGAGCCAACTCCTGCTCCAATTACTGAGCCTATTCTTAAACCAACTCCGAAGAAGAGAGGTGTTCTATTCCTCAGTCCCGAAAATATGCAAGAGGCAAAGAAATCTATGAAAGAAAAAGGTATTAAAGCTGAAGATGTTAAGAATTTACCTCCTATTGAAGAAATACATGGTCTTAATATACCGCCTGTTGAAGAAACATATGATCTCAATTCTTTATTTACTGAAGAACCTCCTAATCCCGATATCCCGACACAGGTAGTAAAGGTAAATCCTCTCTATAGATATGATAAAGCTGAAGTCCCTCCTACTAAAATTGCTAGTCAGGGGGGGGGGGGGGGGGGGGGGGGGGGGGGGGGGGGGGGGGGGGGGGGGGGGGGGGGGGGGGGGGGGGGGGGGGGGGGGGGGGGGGGGGGGGGGGGGGGGGGGGGGGGGGGGGGGGGGGGGGGGGGGGGGGGGGGGGGGGGGGGGGGGGGGGGGGGGGGGGGGGGGGGGGGGGGGGGGGGGGGGGGGGGGGGGGGGGGGGGGGGGGGGGGGGGGGGGGGGGGGGGGGGGGGGGGGGGGGGGGGGGGGGGGGGGGGGGGGGGGGGGGGGGGGGGGGGGGGGGGGGGGGGGGGGGGGGGGGGGGGGGGGGGGGGGGGGGGGGGGGGGGGGGGGGGGGGGGGGGGGGGGGGGGGGGGGGGGGGGGGGGGGGGGGGGGGGGGGGGGGGGGGGGGGGGGGGGGGGGGGGGGGGGGGGGGGGGGGGGGGGGGGGGGGGGGGGGGGGGGGGGGGGGGGGGGGGGGGGGGGGGGGGGGGGGGGGGGGGGGGGGGGGGGGGGGGGGGGGGGGGGGGGGGGGGGGGGGGGGGGGGGGGGGGGGGGGGGGGGGGGGGGGGGGGGGGGGGGGGGGGGGGGGGGGGGGGGGGGGGGGGGGGGGGGGGGGGGGGGGGGGGGGGGGGGGGGGGGGGGGGGGGGGGGGGGGGGGGGGGGGGGGGGGGGGGGGGGGGGGGGGGGGGGGGGGGGGGGGGGGGGGGGGGGGGGGGGGGGGGGGGGGGGGGGGGGGGGGGGGGGGGGGGGGGGGGGGGGGGGGGGGGGGGGGGGGGGGGGGGGGGGGGGGGGGGGGGGGGGGGGGGGGGGGGGGGGGGGGGGGGGGGGGGGGGGGGGGGGGGGGGGGGGGGGGGGGGGGGGGGGGGGGGGGGGGGGGGGGGGGGGGGGGGGGGGGGGGGGGGGGGGGGGGGGGGGGGGGGGGGGGGGGGGGGGGGGGGGGGGGGGGGGGGGGGGGGGGGGGGGGGGGGGGGGGGGGGGGGGGGGGGGGGGGGGGGGGGGGGGGGGGGGGGGGGGGGGGGGGGGGGGGGGGGGGGGGGGGGGGGGGGGGGGGGGGGGGGGGGGGGGGGGGGGGGGGGGGGGGGGGGGGGGGGGGGGGGGGGGGGGGGGGGGGGGGGGGGGGGGGGGGGGGGGGGGGGGGGGGGGGGGGGGGGGGGGGGGGGGGGGGGGGGGGGGGGGGGGGGGGGGGGGGGGGGGGGGGGGGGGGGGGGGGGGGGGGGGGGGGGGGGGGGGGGGGGGGGGGGGGGGGGGGGGGGGGGGGGGGGGGGGGGGGGGGGGGGGGGGGGGGGGGGGGGGGGGGGGGGGGGGGGGGGGGGGGGGGGGGGGGGGGGGGGGGGGGGGGGGGGGGGGGGGGGGGGGGGGGGGGGGGGGGGGGGGGGGGGGGGGGGGGGGGGGGGGGGGGGGGGGGGGGGGGGGGGGGGGGGGGGGGGGGGGGGGGGGGGGGGGGGGGGGGGGGGGGGGGGGGGGGGGGGGGGGGGGGGGGGGGGGGGGGGGGGGGGGGGGGGGGGGGGGGGGGGGGGGGGGGGGGGGGGGGGGGGGGGGGGGGGGGGGGGGGGGGGGGGGGGGGGGGGGGGGGGGGGGGGGGGGGGGGGGGGGGGGGGGGGGGGGGGGGGGGGGGGGGGGGGGGGGGGGGGGGGGGGGGGGGGGGGGGGGGGGGGGGGGGGGGGGGGGGGGGGGGGGGGGGGGGGGGGGGGGGGGGGGGGGGGGGGGGGGGGGGGGGGGGGGGGGGGGGGGGGGGGGGGGGGGGGGGGGGGGGGGGGGGGGGGGGGGGGGGGGGGGGGGGGGGGGGGGGGGGGGGGGGGGGGGGGGGGGGGGGGGGGGGGGGGGGGGGGGGGGGGGGGGGGGGGGGGGGGGGGGGGGGGGGGGGGGGGGGGGGGGGGGGGGGGGGGGGGGGGGGGGGGGGGGGGGGGGGGGGGGGGGGGGGGGGGGGGGGGGGGGGGGGGGGGGGGGGGGGGGGGGGGGGGGGGGGGGGGGGGGGGGGGGGGGGGGGGGGGGGGGGGGGGGGGGGGGGGGGGGGGGGGGGGGGGGGGGGGGGGGGGGGGGGGGGGGGGGGGGGGGGGGGGGGGGGGGGGGGGGGGGGGGGGGGGGGGGGGGGGGGGGGGGGGGGGGGGGGGGGGGGGGGGGGGGGGGGGGGGGGGGGGGGGGGGGGGGGGGGGGGGGGGGGGGGGGGGGGGGGGGGGGGGGGGGGGGGGGGGGGGGGGGGGGGGGGGGGGGGGGGGGGGGGGGGGGGGGGGGGGGGGGGGGGGGGGGGGGGGGGGGGGGGGGGGGGGGGGGGGGGGGGGGGGGGGGGGGGGGGGGGGGGGGGGGGGGGGGGGGGGGGGGGGGGGGGGGGGGGGGGGGGGGGGGGGGGGGGGGGGGGGGGGGGGGGGGGGGGGGGGGGGGGGGGGGGGGGGGGGGGGGGGGGGGGGGGGGGGGGGGGGGGGGGGGGGGGGGGGGGGGGGGGGGGGGGGGGGGGGGGGGGGGGGGGGGGGGGGGGGGGGGGGGGGGGGGGGGGGGGGGGGGGGGGGGGGGGGGGGGGGGGGGGGGGGGGGGGGGGGGGGGGGGGGGGGGGGGGGGGGGGGGGGGGGGGGGGGGGGGGGGGGGGGGGGGGGGGGGGGGGGGGGGGGGGGGGGGGGGGGGGGGGGGGGGGGGGGGGGGGGGGGGGGGGGGGGGGGGGGGGGGGGGGGGGGGGGGGGGGGGGGGGGGGGGGGGGGGGGGGGGGGGGGGGGGGGGGGGGGGGGGGGGGGGGGGGGGGGGGGGGGGGGGGGGGGGGGGGGGGGGGGGGGGGGGGGGGGGGGGGGGGGGGGGGGGGGGGGGGGGGGGGGGGGGGGGGGGGGGGGGGGGGGGGGGGGGGGGGGGGGGGGGGGGGGGGGGGGGGGGGGGGGGGGGGGGGGGGGGGGGGGGGGGGGGGGGGGGGGGGGGGGGGGGGGGGGGGGGGGGGGGGGGGGGGGGGGGGGGGGGGGGGGGGGGGGGGGGGGGGGGGGGGGGGGGGGGGGGGGGGGGGGGGGGGGGGGGGGGGGGGGGGGGGGGGGGAACCATGATGAGTCACCGCCATGAACTTGGCCAGGGCCGGATACCCAAGGATGGCATTGTATGGTAGGCAGATGTGGGCGACATTGAAGTCGAAGAGCTCAGTGCGGTAGTTGTCGTGCTAGCCGAAGGTGACAGGGAGGTGGATCTGCCCTATCGGGGTGGTGGAGCCATCAGTCACTCCTGAGAAAGGCTTGGTGGGCTGTAGCTGATCATAGGGCACTTGGAGGCGGTCGAATGTCTCGATGGAAAGAACATTGAGCACCGCGCCACCATCGATGAGGGTCTTGGTGACGAGGATGTTGCTAATGATAGGCGAGCAAAGCATCGGGAGGGCACCGGCAGTTGCCGCGCACTTGAGCTGGTCGGACGGGCTGAAGGTGATGGTGCACTTGGACCACCTGAGCGGGTGTGTGGCCTTGATCCTGGGGAGGGCTGCGTTCACCTCATGGGCGAACTGCTTGAAGATGCGATGAGAGGCTGGGGCCTGAGCGCCACCCAGGATGCAGGCGATGGCACGAGGCTCCTGGAAGCCCCCACCCCCCTTGTCCTGGTGGTGGTCGTCATTCCTTCTTGGTGGTGGTGGCAACGGAGGGAGGCCAGCGTTGCCCTGAGGACGGTCCTCACGAGGCTGATCTCTCCAGGCAGCCTCACGAGGCTGGCCCTGCCAGTGTTCCTCATGAGGCTGATCGCGCCACTCCTGGCGGGGGCCGAGGTCGTCCCAGCGTCCTCCACTTCGGCCTCCTCCACAGCCATAGCCTCGATCGCTGCGCTCGGGGCGTCGTCCGAGGCTCCCATCACGGATGGCCCTGAGTTCCTGATAGTCATTGGTGTTGTGGCTATGTACGTCGTGGAAGACGCAGAAAAGGTGGCTGCCCTTGGATGACTCTGGGTGCTCGCAGCCGCGCTTCATCTCTGGTTCAGCCGCAAGCATGGCTGGTCCCTTGCACTTCACGTCCTTGTCCTTGGCCTTCTTATCTCTGGGTCAGCCCCCGGGAGCTCCAGGAGGGAGAGACGACCCTCCTCAGCTCTCGCACACTTGGTCGCCATGTTGAACATCTCTAGAGTCGTGCACAGGTCCTCGTGTACGGCGAGCTCCTCCTTCATCTTGACGTCGCAGACGCCATCAGAGAACGCCGAGATGATGGCCTTGTCCGAAACCTTGGGGATCGTGAGGCGAACAATGTTGAAGCACTAGATGTACTTCTGCAGGGTCTCTCCTGGCTGCTGCTTGATGCGCTGCAGGTCACCCGCAGCCGGCGGCCGGTCGCGAGTGTCCTGGAAGTTGGCGATGAAACGCTCGCGCATCTCGCCCCAGGAGGAGATCGATCTCGCGGCCAGGTTCAGGAGCCATGAGCGCGCACCATCCTTGAGGCCCATGGGAAACTAGTTCGCCATGACCTTCTCGTCGCTGTTAGCCGCCTCGATGCTCTG
Organism: Thinopyrum obtusiflorum; assembly: GCA_036873465.1. Classification (NCBI taxonomy): domain Eukaryota; kingdom Viridiplantae; phylum Streptophyta; class Magnoliopsida; order Poales; family Poaceae; genus Thinopyrum; species Thinopyrum obtusiflorum. The sequence continues at coordinate 9,618 of JAAAWM010009685.1, forward strand.
CTCATAAAGCTGCAGGAACTCAGCAGGGTCAGGGGTACCATCGTAGCGTGGAGGTAGGTTGGGCTTGAACTTCCCCAGCCAGACGACACTGCATAGCTCGCGAGCGAAGGCGTGGGAGCCCGTTGTGGTCACCGGAGCCCGTCGTGGAGGTGGAGCCTGATCTTGGTGCCCCCGCGCCACCACTGCAGGTGGTGCGCGGTCTTGACGTGGTGGTGCTGGGAGCACATGAGCATCTTCTTGCGGCCGCTGGACCTCCTGGCAGCTTTCTTCTTCACGCGTGGGCACCCTACGCGGCGGTTCACGCCGCGGGGCCGCACGCCTTGGTCCGAGGGCGACGTCTTGACGGGGAGGTGGCGGAGGTGCTCCATGGGCTACATCGCCCGCGGCAGGCGGCAGGCGAGGCAGCGAGAGAGACAGTGCAGGAGAGCCCCCAACGGCGCTGAAAAGCTCGGCGATGTGGTCCAGCCAGTCTTCATAGAAGTTGTTGATGAGGCGGTAGCGCAGGAGCTCACACGCCATGAGCAGCACAACCTGCGCGTCCGCCGGCCCGCGACGAGCGTGAGCCGACGAGCCAGCCGGAGTCAGCGATGGGGTGGCGGTGTGTCCGTCACGCCGCACGGAGGGGTGTAGCGACGAAGCTTGCTACTCGTGCCCCGCCGGGCTGGTGGCGGCGTTGGCGGCAGGCAATGGAGAACGACGGGGAGGCCCGCCGCAGGGCACCGCCAGGGCAATGCGAGTGGCCAGCACGGCCCATTGCTCAGCATGTGCTCGACGAGCCCCTACCTGGCGCGCCAAATGTCGGATTCAGGGTTCTGCAGACCCTTGAGAGGTTCGAACTCTGGGGTGCATGCAAAGAACTCCTCCTCCCTAGTCTGCCCGCTCACCGAATCCTTGACCTAGCTCGATGAATCTAATGGACAAGAGACATAGTAATTTATCCTGGTTCGGGCCACCTTGCGGTTTAATACCCTACTCCAGCTTTGTGGTGGATTGCCTCGAGGGGCTAGATGAACTAATACAGTGGTGGAACAGCCTCAGGAGGTGAGATGTTCTTGTGCTCGATGAGCTGGTGAGCTAGTCAGTGTGGAATGGATCCGTCCCCTCTATGGTGGTGGCTAAGTCCTATTTATAGTGGCCTTGGTCCTCTTCCCAAATGTAGGCGGGAAGGGATCCCACAACGGCCAAGTTCGAAGGGAGACAACTAGTACAAGTTATCCTGACAAAAGTAGTCTTCACCTGCAAAAGCCTCTGGTGGTGATGCTGCGGTGGGCTCCGCGATGACCTCCGTCCTGCCGTCCTGCTGGTCTTGGTCTTGTTGCACCGGAATGGAAACCTATGCTTGATTCCTCAGGACCCCGTGCCTACGCTTGCCTCCTTAGCACCAAAGAGGAAACTGGTACACTGTGCCCGCTGGCGCCTGCCTGGCCTTGGTTGTCATGGCTCATGTCATGTGAACCTCATGAGGTGCAGCTTGCATAGATATCTGCACTCCTCGGGAGCCAGTGTGGGAGGCCGCCCCCAGGGAGGTCTTGGTTTCGTCCGCCTCACGAGGCTCGTCCCCTCGCGAGGGTCTTGGGTTGTTGTTGTCGAAGCTGGGCCATACCGGGCCATTGACGGAGCCACGCCGTGGGCCGTAGGCAGGAAAATCTGGGCACCCCTGGTCCCAGGACATCGACACTCCTGTTCTTCATCGGGAAGCCAGATCTGGGGCCGTTCGGGGCTCCGGAGAGGGGGATCTTCTGTCTTTGTCATTACCAACCATCATCCATCACCAATTTCATGGTGCTCAACGCTGTGAGTAAGTAATTCCTTCCTAGACTCACTGGTCGGTGAGGGGTGTGATGAGATTCATCATGTAATCGAGTTAGTTTTCTTAGGGCTTGATCCCTAATATCCACTTTGTTCTGAGATTGATGTTGCTATGACTTTGCTATGCTTAATGCTTGTCACTAGGGCCCGAGTGCCATGATTTCAGATCTAAAATGTTTATGTTTTCACCATTATATCTATGTTCTTGATCGGATCTTGCAAGTTATATGCACCTATTACGTGTTATGATCCGCAAAACCCGAGGTGACAGTAATTGGGATAATTTTCGCTAATGACCTTAGTTTGAGGAGTTCATGTATTCACCATGCGTTAATGCTTCGTTCCGGTTCTCTATTAAAAGGAGGCCTTAATATCACTTAGTTTCCTTATGGACCCCGCTGCCATGGGAGGGTTGGACAAAGACGTCATACAAGTTCTTTTCCATAAGCACGTATGACTATTTACAAAATACATGCATACATTATATTGACGAACTGGAACTAGTTCTGGGTCACCCTAGGTTATGACTGTTATATGATGAATATCATCCAACGAAATCACTAATCAATTGCCTACGAGCTTTTCACGTATTGTTCTTGCTAAGTTACTACTATTGCTGCTATTGTTACAACTACTACAAAATTACCGCTACTGCTGTTACTGTCACTATTGCTGCTACTACTATTGCTATCGCTACCAAACTATCATATTGACAACTCAACTGATAATACTTACAAATATTCTTTGGCTCCCCTTGTGTCGAATCAATAAATTTGGGTTGAATGCTCTACACTCGAAAGTTGTTGCGATCCCCTATACTTGTGGGTTATCACTCATCTTTGTTCTTAGGTGGTTTAGTTGGAAAAGGCATAGGTTTTTGGACCCATGGCTCTCTTTCCTTACCATGCTTCCTAGCAACGAAATCACTTATGTCATACCTTTTATTCTTAGGAGGTGAGTTATGAAGATCTACAATAGGTTCTATTTCTACATCATTATCAGATTCTTCATCCTTATATGGTTGAGCATCATCATGAACATAATTATCATTATCACTTGGTGAATGTTCATCACCAGATTGTGTCTCAGCATCAGAAATAGAAACATCATTATTATTCTGAGAAGGTTACTCTACCTCAGGTTCACCAGAAGCATGCAAAGTTCTATCATTTTTCTTTCTCTTTTTCTTCTTAGATGGACAAGGCACATCATTATTTTTTCTCTAAGAATCTTGCTCAATTCTTTTAGGATGACGTCACATCCCTAGCTTAGGCATTGCTTGTCCTTGCACAATCAACCATGCATCATGTTAAATTCAAATGAATTTGAAATGGGGATTGATCAAACCCTAGCACCCCTCTGAAAAACTAGGATCAAGTGAAAATATTTTCAATGAACCCAAAATGCCCTTCAGAAAAGTTCATCATTTTTGAAACAAGTGAAAACCTTAGCCAAAAATGGTGCACATTTTTCTAGGTCATTTCTCAATTTTTAATTAAATCATAGTGTATTTGAATTTGAGCATTTAAATGCTATATTTATTTTAAATGCTCAAATAATTCTGAAAACTAAATGTGGGCCACCGGAATAATTCAGAAAGTGTCCACAAATTATTTTAGGATTTTATAAAATGTTTTAGTATTTTACTAAAACCAAAATAGTAACAGAAAAATAAAAGAAAATGCGAAAGATAAAAAACTTACCTGGCACCCCAGCCGGCCCCGTACTGTGCGGCCCACTGGCCCACAATGCCAGTCATTGTCAACCTCTACCAGTAGGCACAGGCGAAGGTGGGCACGACGCGCGCTAAGGTCGCCACTTCCTTCCTGCCTGCCTCACACCCCCAAGGTTTTCTCCTAGCACCACGAAGACGGCCACGACCCCCCTCCCTCTCCCCTGGACACCATCCCCTCCCTATTTCTCTCCCTCACATGCACCGAGCGCAGCCGTTGCAGATGCTCATTGTTGCAGCGGCCACTACCACTGTCCCGCATCGACGTTGTGTCCTCAAGCTCCGGCACATTTCTCTCCTCCTCCTGGACGAGTCACACAATGCCAGATGCACCACAGTGATGCCTTTGCCCTCTTCTTCAACCTCGGGTCACGGAGATTGCCATTGCCACCCTGCTCGCTCTGATGCCTCCCCGAGCTCGCCGTCTACCCCTCCCGAACTGTCGTGAGCCCCTGCCTCTTTCTCCTTGCTCCCGTGCTAAGTTTCTCGTTGTAGCCATTGTTTCACCGACGATCGAATTGCGCTGCCGCCTGAGCTCCACGCTGTCGTGGCCATGGTCACCGTAGCCTCCAACCGAGCACACCCACATGCTCACCACGCCGCGTACGTGCCATAGGACCTAAACACACAACTCCACGACCACCTTAGCCTCGTTCCCGAGTGAGCCCGAACTCCGGCCGCCACCGAGGTCGACGCCGCGCTTTACTCCGGCCACCACAACACCTCCCACTGCCACCACTCGACCAGCCATAGTGCGCTGGTTCCGCAGAGCCGCTCCATGCTCAAATGGTCGCCGGAGGAGCGTTTCCGACGCCCTGCGCTGCGTTTGACCCCGCCGGCGGCTAAACGCCAGTGGTTTTGACCTCCCTATGTCACTGAGATGTGGGCCCAGTCCCCTAATAAACATAGGATATGATTAAGTTAAATGTTAATTAACTCCGTTAGTTAGGTTAGCCACTAACATGGGGGTCCCACTGGTCAGTTTGTCCTAGACTGCCCCTATTGACTTGCGGACGCCACAATGATCCAATTCTGACACAATCAATCTTTTTCTGGATTTAGTTTAATTTAGAATAACCATGACATTCCAGAAAATGTTTAAAACCTCTAAAAACATATAAAATAATCTATAGTTCAGATAGAAATAATTTATATATGAAAAATTATCAGTAAAATATAGGAATCTGTTTATGACATTTTCATGCATTTTTGAACAAGTTAACCTTACTGAATAGGAAAAATGATGTTTAGGGCAATTTATGAAATAACATTTGGAGTTGGAATTTGATCTTGTTTGAATTCCACTTCAATTAACTTGTCTAAATATTGCATTAGGTGAATTCAGTACCCTAATATGCCATATGATGCATTTGGTTGTGCATTGCAGTGAATGTTGTTCCTTTTTGTGTTTGTTGGTAATTGTCCCCTCTCGGTAGACGTTAGTTCCAACGTTGAGATCAATGCCACTGATGAAGACGCACTACTATCTTTAGAAGTGTCAGGCAAGAAAACCCCCTTTGAGCATTCCGATACAGTCCCCCTCTCTCACTCTTTCTCTCTTTTATTGGATTAGGACAACAATGATTCAACCATTACATGTTGCGGTAGTTGAACCCATTCCTCTGCACGAACTGTCTTTGCCACGGTAAATAGTAAAAACCCACTAGCATGAGTAGGAGTTGTTTGAGCCATGATGTGCCTACTCATTCATGCTTTCTTGCTATGTCTGCTATGCTTATATTTGTGTCAGGTCTGAATCATCTTGGATGGATTGGGATTGTGGTGAACATGTCCTACTGTTGAGAGCTAAGTGTTTGAACACAATTTGTTGAAGGTAGCGATGAGAGGCCATGTAGGAGTACATGGTGGGTTGTCTCATAGAAACCATCCTCAGGAACTGAGTTCTGTGTTTGTGATCCAAGAACAACTACTACCACACATTGGGCCCTGAAATATGACCCCACTCGACTTATTAACCCCCACGTACTCTGTCCAGGAGCTACAAATAGTTTCTGGTATTTGTAGTATGCTAGAGGTCGTGCATAGCGCTGACCCGAGGGGTGGGCTATGATGCGGTACGCAAGTGGCACGGTGTACCAGGGCACCCGTTGGTGGGCTTGGGAATGCTGCACACATCGTTTTGGGCCGTAGTGGAAACCTTGGCTGGACTTCCTTGTGGATGGAACTTAAATAGGCGATAAACCTAGACTAGAGACCTGTGTGGTTAATCAGGTCGTGGTCTACACCCAAGATGGCTTTCGCATGAAGTCTGCCGAGCACATGTCGTTTGCAGGCGCTATGTGGTGGAAACATGTGTGAACAAGTACACCCCTACAGGGTTATAAATGATCTATTCGAATAGCCGCCTCCTCAAATATGGACTACTTGGGGAGCTTATATGGTTCATAGATAAGTGGAAGTGGATACTCTAAAATGCGCAAGATAAGCGTGAGTGCTATGGATGGCCTTCTTGTAGGGAGACGGAAGCAGATCCATAGTGGTGTATGGATGTGGTGAATATGTGGACTTGTGTGCGCTTTCCCGCCCCAAAGAAAATACTGGTAGTCGTAGTACAATATACCCACTCAGTCAAAGCTGGCATGCTACAGTCAAACTCCAAAACCCCATTGTTGATACTGATGCATATGTAGCTAGTTCTGATGTAAGTCTTGCTGAGTACACTTGTACTCACGTTTGCTTAGTTTATGTTTTTACTGAGGAGACTTCGGTCTCACTAGTGGATTCTATGATGAGTTCAATGTTGACTGATTAGCTTGGGAATCCCAGGCAGAGGTCTTGTTCCTATGGAGGGTCTTGTAGATAGACTGTCTTTCTAGCCTTCTTTCCGTTCAGCTGTCTGTACCCAGACAGGATAAGCTTTCGCATGTGCCTATTACCTGTATGACTTTTTATGTTGGGTGATGAGACCCATGTTTGTATTATCATGCCATGTATTGCTCCTCGGAGCCTTTTAAGTAAATACCTGAGTCATAGATTTATGTTGTGATACCATGTTGTATCTACACATATCGGCCATATTGTGTATATCTTATTGAGACGCTTAGTATGTGTGGGATCTGACACCTATTTGGTTATTTTCGGTAGCCTTCCTTATGGGGAAATCCCTCCTAGTGCTTCCACTGAGCCATGGTTGTTCGCTACTGCTCCAGAACACATGGATTGACCGGCATGTGTCCTTTTTTGCTCCATTGTCTGTCCCTACGGGGAAATGTCACGCGGTGTTCCATTAAGTCCTTGTAGCTTGCTACAACTTGGATTCATACATTGATGACCAACACATGCATTGCTGGGTCATGTATGTCGGTCTCTGTAGGTTTGTGCCACCTTGGTTTAAGACTAGTCATGTCGGCCCGGGTTCTCTGTCATATGGATGCTAGCGACACAGTCATATACGTGACCCAAAAGGCGCAAACGGTCCCAACCAAGGTAAGGCTACAGCCGTGGGGAAAACCTACATGAGGACACAAAGTGATATGATCTCTTACCTCCTAGATCGTTGTGACATAGGGTCGGTGTGCCGACAGTTTTGGTATCAGAGTCTGACTTCCTATAGGATTACAAAGCCAAACTGGTTGTCGGTGCAACAAACCCTCAGTCTATTGCCCAGACTATCCACAGGCACGAGAGCAAGACCACAACACCAAGGTCAGATTGGAGCGCAAGGGATCAGTTCTTTGAATGGCCAATGTGCAGCACAAGAAGGCAAAGACTAGCCAGAGAAGCAAGATATTGCTAAGGGGGAAAACCTCCCTTGCCGGGCAGGCGAGCCTAGCAAGGATGGGGTTAACCAAGGAAGCAAGCCCTCGGATTGTCCCGGCAGGCCTGCCGGGGCTTACAGGGGCAGGGCCACCTCACAGCACCACCTCATCACGACGCACTTCGTCGATCAGTGTGGTGTCAGGCTCCAAGGTGACTAAGTGGCTGCTATTCACCACATGGCAGCCACTTCCTACAGGAAATACCTCCAAGTGACACCCGTCCAGCGACGTGTCAAGCAAGCAGGCGCGCAGCTGGCAAAATAGCCCGGCAAGATCTGCTGGGCGAGGTGAGACGTGACGTTAAGTGGCACATTTAATGCGATCTGTCAGCATGCAGAGTTAGGTACGATAGCACTGTTTGCTATCCAATCAGTGCATAATGAATGATTTGCCACTGTGGTGACCCCTTTATCTATAAAAGGAGGCCCAAGGCAACCGTAGAAAGTGTTGGCTAATCCACCCCCTCACACACTCATACGCGCGTAGCCGTTTTCGCCCCGAGGCAACCCTGCCGGGCAAGCGTGTTACGCTCAGCACCATTTTTCCACCATCAATCCACCAAAGCAGGAGTAGGGTTTTACGCCTCACGGCGGCCCGAACCTGGGTAAAGACTGCCCGTGTGATCTCTGCCGTGCTGTTCCACAATCCTCTGTTCTTTGCGCAACGTGCCATCCCCTCGCCGAACTAGAAAGGGACTCTTGGTCCCATAAGTGGTCGTGGTTTCCCACAACACTGGTCGAAGTCGAGTCTAGAAATGCTTTACTTATATAAGGGAATTGATTATGGAAGGGAACATAAGGCTCTTTTTACTCCTTTACCTTATGTCGTTCTAATCTGAGTCACCCTCTTCTTTTCTATGGGGGTTGAGAACTAGGATTCTCATTTTTCTATTAGTAACATGTGTTACTAATCGCTAGACTTATAGGAATGGTGGATTCAAGTCTCAGTTCAGTTTCTAGTACTTTCGTGTGTTAACAGTTGGTCCCAGAACCTTGATATTGTGATGTTGAGTGGTTATGCTACCATTTTGCAGGATGTATCAAAATCTTTTTGAGCATTTACATCCATTATGCTATCCGAGTTGTCCCAGGTTTCTAAATAATCCAATGTATTTGCATATCTTTTCTCCATGTTCCCGATGTCCTTTTGGGTCAGATTAAGCACATTAATTGGTGTGTTGGCTACTCCATTGCCTTGACATATATGTTGAAGCTATTATTATAACACTATGGTATCTTAGAGAACCACCTAGTAACCCAACCTTGTGTTGTGTTCTCAGTGTGATGATTCTGGCCACCATTCTTGAAAGCATCTCATGATGTGATTTAGTTTGTACGTATTCCATTCTTGGGTTCTTGAACTAGAGAATCACTCTACTTACTCCATGTTGATAGTGTTTGCTCGTTCCTTTAGGATATTAGTAACCTTTGTGATAGTCTGCAAGGTTTGTGGTATATCGTTCTTCCAATACCATGAACCATTATGGCAGAAGTTCCTTTGAACCAAAAGATCACAACCAGAGTGCTCTCAGTGAGTTCTCCATTCTAAATTGTGAATCTGCCAGTTCTCCCTCTTCTGCATGGGTTATTCGGAAGAAATATGTATAACTTGTTCGACATGCTAATCCATGCATTCACAACTCCGAAAATCATGTGTTCTTTTGAGTTGTTCCTTTTGTAGCTGTATTCCGACCCTCATCTATCACTGGATAGTCAAGAGTAGTTGTGCATTCGTGTTCATTGATGCCTTTTACTCATGTGGTCCATCAATCCATTCTATTCCGGAATGACTAGGAGAAACAAACTCTAGTACCTCTTCCATTTCTAGGATTGGGTCAAAATAGTTGTATTCCGTAGATGAAGAATGCCAATCCAGCTTCTAATCTGCTCTACCTTGGAGTGTTAACCTCTTTCATATCAAGTATGTCATGCGAATTGCACCACCTCTTATGGCTTCTTGATATAGTGATACTTCCCGCCATCATTACTCATTTCTTGGTCTCCGCGTTGTTGTAACCGAAATGCCGACAAGTGAATCATGATGTGTGAAATCAATACTCCTAGCAATCATGTTGCTTGGCAGTTAATGGACAATAATCTCATCATGCTACCTAGTCCATTTTTAATGGTGCACCCATTGAGCAATGAGTTAGGATTGCGTCAATCCCTCACTCTTTTGATCATGTCATCTTGCCCTGAAAAGCAAGATTCTTCTCGAGCTTATTAACATATTTGTGGTTCATGATTTTCCGAATATGTTCTCAGGAGTATCACCCGGTTGTCCCCTGACTATTATGTTGAGCTTGTGATCAAGTTGCTTTTCTTATGAACCACCCTATCTCCAAGAGTCTGTGTTGGATACCCTTGAGCTAGTTGGTTAAGCTAAACAATAACTTGGAGAGTTGGAAGATAAAAGCTCTGCCTAACTTAGTTCGTTCTGAAAGGACATCTTTGTGCTTGTCTGTTTGTTGGCAAAAGATGATATCTTCACCGACTGACCTTCGTGATCAGTTGTTGGATCTATTATCTTGTCCAAACTTTGGTTTGAGTGTGGGTTATCGTCAAATCAAATTAGAATGAACGATGTTCGTAATTTTGTCTTCCTCGTGGTTGTTTCTTCGAGCATGCACCATTTTATCTTTTGGTCTGACCAATACTATTACCTTGATCATGTCAGCGTTCTGGGATCAGGGGTACACAGACCTGCCTGCCTACGGCCCATGGCATGGACCCCTCGATGGCCTGGTACGGCCCAGTGGCAAGGCCTCCAAGACAAGACCCTCACGAGGAGAACGACGCCAAGACCTCCAGACGAGCGGCCTCCCCAGGTTGCCTCCCGAGGAGCGGAGATTTCTATGCAAGTACCCAGCCTCACGAGGCTACGATGATGTGAGCCATGACGACCAAGGATAGGCAGGCGCCAGTGGGCGCAGAGGAGACAGTTTCCCTTTCGGTGCTAAGGGAGCAAGGATGGACGCAGGTTCCCAAGGAGTCCCCAAAAGCTTTCCATTCCGATGCAACAAGACCAAGACCACGAGCTCGGCAGGACGGACGGCATCATCGA
>JAAAWM010009685.1:25000-26667 GCA_036873465.1 Thinopyrum obtusiflorum
GAGGGGTCTGGCTGAGCTCAGGACGACGCCAAGAGCCTGCCCCCGTGGACCGCTGTAGGGGCAGGCGCCGCTTTTGTTTTGTTCTTCCTTTCTTTCCTGCATCAAAAGAAACTAGTATGGGCCCCGGAGGGGCGTGTACCGAACTATGATTTCTCAATCATTATGCTATGTTTGTTGTTTCCGTGCTGTGTCGTTATTTTGTGCAGAGACAACTTAGCTTGGCACGTTCGGGGTAGCCTCCTCTTCATGAGGCACTTGTTTCCTGGTGCCTGTCAAGGCCTTTCTTGACTCAGTGGGCGCTTAGGAACTGCAAAAAAATCGTTAGGATGCTTGTTAGGAGGCTTATCGTTCACCCGAGCCTTGACCCAGCGCTTCGTATCACGATACCCGAGGGGCACGGATTAGGAGGGGTGCGCCAGCTTGTGGGCTCTAACGTGGATGCCTCGCAAAAAAGTAGACGAAGGGCAGAGGAAAGGGAAAACGCTCGCGAGGGCATCTGCCCAGCCCCCTCGCGAGGTATGCAAGAGAGAGAGAGAGAACAAGTTAAACTGGAGTCGGAAACAGCGGCAAAAGGCGACAGAACCAAACCAGCAAGGAACGCCAGAAGCAAACTTCAATTAAAAGGAGGCAAGCCAACTACGGAAAGCAAATGAAAAGCCGCGTCCGGTACCTAGTCTAGTCTTCAAGTATTCTCACCAGTGCGGAGCTAAGTGCTGCCACTAGGACGTGGGAGGGAGCCCCCGAGGCCCGAGGGCGGCACTCCTGAGACTCCGGGGCGTGTACAGCCCCACTCGTTATTATGTGAGAGTGTCACGGGCAGCGATCTTCACAGGCACTGGGCCTTCTTCACAGGCACTGGGCCCTTCTTCACAGGCTCTGGGCCTTCTTCACAGGCACTGGGCCTTCCTTCACAGGCTCTGGGCCTTTCTTCATGGGTAGAACTTCCGGAGATGCTGGATGTTCCAGGCGTTCTGGATGGTGATACGTCTCCGTCGTATCTATAATTTTTTATTGTTCCATGCCAATATTCTACAACTTTCATATACTTTTGGCAACTTTTTATACTATTTTTGGGACTAACATATTGATCCAGTGCCCAGTGCCAGTTCCTGTTTGTTGCATGTTTTTTGTTTCGCAGAAAATCCATATCAAACGGAGTCCAAACGGGATAAAAACTGACGGAGATTTTTTTTGGAATATTTGTGATTTTTGGGAAGAAGAATCAACGCGATACGATGCCCGAGGGGGCCACGAGGCAGGGGGTGCGCCCCGGGGGTCAGGCGCGCCCTGGACCCTCGTGGCCACCCCGTAAGGTGGTTGGAGCCCTTCTTTTGCTGCAAGAAAGCTAATTTCCGGATAGAGATCGTGTCCAAAATTCAGCCCAATCGGAGTTACGGATCTCTGGTTATAAAAGAAACGGTGAAAGGCCAGATCTGGGAACGCAGAAACAGAGAGAGACAGAGAGACAGATCCAATCTCGGAGGGGCTCTTGCCCCTCCCACGCCATGGAGACCATGGACCAGAGGGGAAACCCTTCTCCCATCTAGGGAGAAGGTCAAGGAATAAGAAGAAGGAGGGGGGCTCTCTCCCCCTCGCTTCCGGTGGCGCCGGAATGCCGCCGGGGGCCATCATCATCACCGCCATCTTCACCAACACCTCCGCCATCT